>CAUYQV010065435.1:0-18679 GCA_963574575.1 Galagoides demidoff | reverse complement strand
CCCGCTCCCCCTACCACTCCTCGTCTCCCTCCCCCCACTTTCCCGCCCCCTTTGCCTTTCTCTCCTTCTCTCTTTCCCTCCCACTCCACCCACCCTCTCTCTTTCCCTCTCTCTCCCCCCTCTCTCCCTCTCTCTCTCCCTCTCCCTTGCCCTCTCTCCTTCCCTCTCTCTTTCCCTCTCTCTCCCCCCTTCCCTCTCTCTTTCCCTCTCTTTCCCTCTCTCTTTCCCTCTGCACCATCAGAACTTCCCACACGGTCACACTACATCCAATGGACACCCACAAAGTTGCCCACTTGTGTACATTGATTTTGTGAGCACGATGCCTTCTCTCTCTCTTTCCTTTAGGAAAATAAAAGACAAAAGACAAAAGCTTTCTTTCCATCCATCTCATAACAAACGCGTTGTGAGAGTTTCCGTAAGTCGCTTGCACACAGTTGGTTTTGATTATGTCTGCTGCAGGGTTACAGAGAAAGTCTCAGTCGGACTGCTCCTGCTTTAATAATTAAGTCTTTCTGGGTATTTATTTCATGCTATTGCACTGAAGCAAAGAGAGCTGGACGGGGAGCAGGAGGCTGTTTGAAATGAAGGGAGCTCCAGAGTGAGCCACCCAATGTTGATTTATTAAAGAATCACCTGTTGGGGACACGTGGGCATCCATGGCGTGGAGTCTTGTCAAAGTGAGGTTGATGAAGATGGGGTGGTTAGCAGCACGTCCTCGGCTCATTCAGTGTCCACAATCTAAGAAAAAGTAAGTTGGATAATTTAGATAATTCATATACTTTTTTTTAAATAAATGAGAATAAAAATGAAAGAAAATGCAGAGGAAAAGGTGAAAGTACTTCTGTGCTCTGCCTCTGTCTCTCTGTCTCTGCCTCCACCTCTCTCCCAAACACACACACACTCACACGCACGCATGTGTCTTAACAGACTTCAGGCGGTTAACCAAGCTAACAGTGGTTCAAATAACAGCTGGATAGGGTATTTCTAGTGTTTCAACTTGGAATTAGTGACAGTGGAAGGAAATAATCCCCATTCTTCTCACTTTTTTTCTAGATCCTGGAGAGGAATGTGAATGGTTCAGGATGTGGACTCTGAGGTGAGACATGCCAGGGCTTGAAACCCAACTCCGAGATGTCCTCATGTGTCAACCTGGATGATTGACCCAACCCCTCAAAGCTCTGGAGATTTCAGACATCAGTCACGGAGGCCAATTTCTAACAGGAGCCCTAGCAGCAGACTCAGAGATGTCGAGGCACCGGCTGACGGTGTCCTCTGCTAAAGGGCCATGAGGGAAATGTCCCTCAGACATTGCTGTGTGGGGGAAACACCATCCATCCTTGTTATTAGCAGCAATGACACTCTCTGCTCACAGAGAACGGTGGATTGGTGAGCACTGAGGTGCTGCCCTTGGGGAAATGCAGGGTTAGCATCCTGCGAGCCTGTGGCCCAGCACTGACCTGTCAGTGGGTCAGTACACAGTAGCCTTGTTTTATGTGTGCTCCTTTCCAAGATGCCTTATATAATATGCAGTATGTGTTGGGGGTTAATCGCGGCAATGGGGCCTGAACCCAGTTCACCAATGCACGTCTTCTCCACAAGGTACATCATGGCCTTCTTGCAGTTAGGAACATCAGACCGCATTTCAGCCGAATGCATCGTGTCCGTTTAGAATAGCAGAGCCGCCACCAAAAAGGAAAAGGGGGCACTAAACAGATCGTGGAAAGGACACGCGGTGCTGGTGTGAGAGCTGAAAGGAGAAGGCTGGACACTCCTGTCCATCAGCAGCAAGAAGGGGCCCGGGCATCTCAAGCATTCTGTGCCCTTCTCTGTGTCCTTAACGAGGTGCAGGAGCTTCGGGGGTGTTGATCTGGGGGTTACAAGTAAATTTTGGTGAGTAAGCAAATTCACAAATATGCAGTCCACGAATAAGGAGGCTTGACTTCGGGTGACATTCAACACACTCTGACGGACGGAGGTCGTGAAATCCTGCTTGGCCACCACATTGCTGAGAGCTTCTTTTCACCTAAGAGAAGCCAGGAAGTCGCATGGGCTGATGGAATCACATTCAATGTTTCTAGTTACCAATTATCTCAGTTCATTGGTAAAGTTCTTTAAAAAGTAATATCAGCAAGAGTTGCCTGATTTCAATAGACTTTTTCTCACAAACGGCAAAGGCACAGAAACTCTGGATCACTTAGTCCCTTTTTCTTCAAATGTGACTTAAACATCCACAGTGCAGAGTCCCGTAGGAGCTGCTGTGGGGATGACCGAGAAGCAAAGGCACAACCTCTACCCGCATCAGTTTGCAAACTGGGATTTCACACTAACTCCACAGGGTCTGTAGACGATATTTAACATCAGGAGGTTTGGGACTCATGGACTTCCCAAAATAGTGGCCTGGAGACTTGGCTGCCAGTTCCAAGAGGCAGGCAGAGGGACAGCCACAAAGGCCCCGACAGCCACAAAACGCAAGTCTTCAGCCTAAGGTCCCCACCTGGCCCATTGACCCTGTGCAGGTGGGCAGTGTGCACCCTTATGGGGGTTCAGCATGGACCTTCCCCAGCTCCAGCCTTCTAAGCACCCTGCTCTGCTCAGGAAATAACGCCTAGAGAGGCTCAATGAAACTGCACCTTGGGCAGAGGAAGGAGGGGCGTTGGTTTGGAGGACTCAGTGGTTGGCAGAGAAGTGACAGGGACATGGGATCGAGAATTTAATTTGATTTGCTGCAACAATATTTCATGAACAACTGTTACTGGTAACTGGAGGCAGGTGCCGGGCTAAGACCAGTGAATGAAAAGGTCCTATCTCCACGCTCAGGGAGCTTGTATTTTATTTCATTTCTCATACGACTGTAAGGGTGGATGTGATTTGGTCACAGTGTTTGCGTTTGTGAGTTGTAGCTGAGTCCTTCGCCCAGGAGGGGTGCCCTATGTCCCTGCATTGTACCTGTTACGTGGGAGCCTACGGAGCCCCTTTTTGTCCCCCCTTCTTGAATTTAATTGTGGTTTTCTCTCACATAAGCCCACAGCTGTTCATCTACTAGTTCCAAATTAGTATGGAGTACATGGAGTGCTTGCTTTTCCATTCTTGAGATACTTAACTGAGGAGAATATTCTTCAATTCTGTCTAGGTAAATACAAAAGATGCAAAGTCTCCATCTTTTTATGGCTGAATAGTATTCCAGGGTCCATATACCACAGTTTATTAACCCACTCATGGGTGGATGGGAGCTGGTTGTTTCCACATCTCTGTAGTTGTGAATTGAGCTGCTGTAAACATTTGAGCTCAAATGTCCTTATGAGAAAATGATTTTTTTTTCTTCTGGATAGATACGTAACGGGATTGTGGGATCAAATGAAAAGTCTACTTTTAGCTCTTTGAGGATTCTCCATACTTCTTTCCAAAAGGCTATACTAGTTTGCAATCCCACTAGCAGCATCTAAGTGTCCCTTGAGCTGCTCCCACGCCAGCATCAGCTGCGTTGGGACTTGGTGACCTGAGCTCATCTCACTGGGGTCAGGGACTATCTGAAGGTGGTTTTCATTTGCATCTCTGATGATGAAGGATGATGAGCATTTTTGTCATGTGTTTGTTGGCCATCCTTCTGTCTTCCTGGGAGAAGGTGCATTTCTTTGGCCCAGAGATTAACTGGGCTTCTCTGCTCTGCTCTCTTCTTGTTCATTTCTTGAGTTCTTTGTGGACTCTGGTTCTCAGCCCTTTGTCAGATTGGTGACATGTGTCTGTCTTCTTCCATTCTGAAGGCGCCTGTTTGCTTTGTTCTTCTGTCTTTTGCTGTGCCGAAGCTTTTATGCTTGATCGTATCCCATTTTTTTATTTTTGTTGTCGCTGCAATTGCCTAGGGGGTCTTTCTCATAGAATCTTTCCCCAGGCTGTTATTAAGAGTTTTTCTCACACTTTATTCTTTATAGTTTGGGGCCTTAAACTTAAATCTTTTATCCAACAGAGAGTTGATGTCCCCTCCTTCTGAGGATACTGCCACCTAGGGAGTGAGCTGGCAAGAGAGAAGCCGAGACTTCGGCAGGACAGGGAGGACCGGTGTCCCCTGGTTGTCTTCAGAAATTGCTTAAAAGACAACATTTGGCCTGGACTTGTACTGTGGGCAAATCAAAGCCTTCACTTTTAGAAAAATATCTGTGGACATGTCAAGGTCAAAGGAAAATGAATAGCACCTCAGTGGAGTCCACATGTTGCTACAGAAGCAGACCACGAACATTGTCATGTACAAAATACACAAACACTATGGAGAATGTGTGTGTGTGTGTAGTGTGTGCAATAACTATAAAGAAGACTCAACAAGATAAATTCATGCTTTATGTTTCTTTGTCATTTATTTATCTTTTTCATTTGTTGCTTTTTTAAACAAGATTTTAAAAATTGCATCAATTATTCTGTCTGGATATAGAACACTATGGGGGAACTGTTGTACAAATAGATATATTCTTACAGCTGTGAGGGGGACAAGGCATCTTATGTCATGAGAGTGAAATTCCAGTGACTATCAACATCAAATAGGAACTTGTTTTAAGGGTATGCATTTGGTCCTACACAGGTTTCAAAAGATGCCAGATTTGGTGTCCTATGCACTCTCCACTTAAGCGTTTGACACAAGCCATAGGAGATACCAATGTAGACATCAACATTGATCCATCAAAATGGCAAAATGAACAGGTGTGTGACTGACATTGGTGAGTCACAGCTGTTAGTGATGTGGAGACTGGGTGGAAGGGTGGGTTGGCAGTTAGTGTTACGACTGAAAATTGGCTCATGTCATATCCAGGAATCACATTGCTAGCAAATTTTCCCAGTAAAATAAACAACTGTGGGCGTAAATATTTATCTACTATGCTCATCAGAGTAGTAACCTTTACAACACTGAACAATTGGCATTAATATTTAAGAATTACAGTATATCCATACACTGTCATCATAAGTCATGTTGTATTTAATAACATAAAAAATGTAGACAATTTTTAGGGAAAAATTCAAAAATCAAATAATGAGATTCCTGTTACATAAAGAATACATATCCACACACATATATTTATTTATGAAGAGAAAAGGAAAATAAGTATATGTATTATACTAAATTTTAACAAAATTTATCATGGAAATTTTTCAATACATGCCGAGTAGACATAATTAATAATACAAGGAACTCAGATGTACCCACTCACCCATATTCCTTCTTTTTTTGCCTATTATTGGTGAAAGAATTTTGTTGGATTTTGCTGATTACATTCCTATGGTAACATCATTTAACATGTTTTTCTGCAAATTATATTTCCTAAAAACTGACGTTAACTATGATGTCAACCAATCCATTATTTCATCAAGGTTGGTAAAATGGTGATATTCCAATTCTATCATTTTTTTCATTCCTAAGCCAGAAAACTTTTATACAATGAAATTTCACCTTACCACCTCCAGTTACACGGTGTTCATTTAGGAGAGGCAGGATAAATGCTCAGTCTTCCTCTTTTTTAACCACCTTTCCAAATAATTAGTTGTTTATCCAGCATCTTCCAAAGGAACAAGCTGGGAAAGGAGGTTCATCTTTGAGTGTCATTATAAAGCAGCTATGGTAACGACTTCACGGGTTGCAATGTAGCCAATACTGGTCAGTATTGATCGTACTGTCCACTGGCCAGTGGGGATTTCTTCCAATCCTTGATAGCCCTGGAGCTGTGAGGAAGCCAAAAGCAGCTCATCGGGTGAGGCCCCTGGAGAAGCCCAAGACTGCAGTGAGATGCCAACCTCTCCCGCCTCTGCCCTCCAGCCCCTGCTCCTGGCAGAACCTGAACGGTCCTCAGAGGGACCTGAGTCCAGAGAACCTCATGGGTTCCTCCCTCAATTTCCAACCCGCAGAAACTGAGAGAGAGGGAAGTGATTGTTGTCATTTTTAAGTCTTCATTTCCTGGCAATTTGCTACACGCTAACAACCCATTAAATATGTGTGTGAGGCTGGGCGTGGTGGCTCATGCCTATAATCCTAACACCCTGGGAAGCCAAGGCGGGCAAATTGCTTGAGCTCAAGAGTTTGAGACCAGACTGGGCAAGAGTGAGACCCCAAATATCCAGGTATTATGGCAAGTGCCTATAGTCCCAGCTACTTGGGAGGCTGAAGCAAAAGGGTCTCTTGAGCCCAAGAGTTTGAGGTTGCTGTGAGCTATGACGCCACAGCACTCTACTGAGGGTCACTGAGTGAGACTCTGTCTCTAAATAAATATGTGTATGAGAGAGAAAGACACACATGTGTGAGTGAGTGGGGGGTGTATTTATATACAATGCGTACATATAATACGGAGATTTATATATGAAAATGAAAAATTAACCCAGTATCTATTTTTTAAAAGGCTATTTCTAAACAGGGAGGTAAAAACAAGTTAGGGAACTGGAGCCAGACTTCTCTATCTGTACTATATTTTGTAGATTTAATTTTGGAAGTGTAAATGTTTTAAATAATTATATGTAATTCTACAGAGCAGTACATAAAAATTTTTAAAAATGGAATAAATGAACCTAACTGCGTATGCAGATGGTGGCATAATCCCACGAAGAAGGGTTACTTCAACGGAGTTTAAGAATAGAGTAATTCCGCTGTGCCTCCTCAGTGCCATAGGGGACAAGGACAGAAATCACTGAAAACAAGAAAAGCTCACCTCAGAATCATTTATTAGTAATAATATTGTTAAAAGAATTACTGAGCAATGGACAGTAAAACAAATAAGTATGCTACTTTCCCTAGAAATTCAAATTTATACCATAAAAAAGGAATAAATATAAATTCAAGGAGGTTTGTCTGGTTGCCTAAGATCCCAGGATCAAGGCTACTTAATAAGTTAACCAGCCCTCTCTCAGGAGCTGTCGTCTATAGGTGACGCAGACCCCTCTGTCACAGTCCGAGCAGAGGATGCTCTGTCCCCTGCTGGAGCATCTGGACTTGGCTAGTCCTGTCCTGCCTGAGTGACTCTTGATAGCAAGGACAGCAGGAGCTAATTGGAGTGTGTGTGCACGTGTGTGCCAGGCGTGACAGTGGGTCACAATATGGGGACCTGGGGCAAAGGAGAGACAGGAGGTTGGAAGGCAGGAGGGAAGCCAGGAGACAAAAAGGAAAGAGTAAAAGTGAGTCAGAAGAAAAAAAAATAAGCAAATCATATATAGGTTACTTTCTGGTTCAAGTTCCAGTTAAGCCTCTTTTTTTTTTCTTTTGTTAAATCATAGCTGTGTGCATTAATGCAATTATGGGGTACAATGTGCTGGTTTTATATACAATTTGAAATACTTTCATGAAACTGGTTAACATAGCCTCCGCTGCATTTTCTTAGTTATTGTGTTAAGACATTTATATTCTACACTTGGTAGATTTAACATGTACCCTCGTAAAATGCACCATAGATGTGGTCCCACCAATTGCCCTCCCTCCACCTGTCCTCTCCTCTCCCTCCCCCTCCTCTTTCCCCTTCATCTTGGGGTATAGTTGGGGTTATAGCTTCATATGGAAGTGTGGGTGCTTATAAATTGGTTTCATAGTAGGGCTGAGTCCATTGGATACTTTTTCTTCCATCCTTGAGGTACTTTGCTAAGAAGAATATGTTCCAGCTTCATCCATGTAAACATAAAAGAGGTAAAGTCTCCATCTTTTTAAGGCTGCATAATATTTCATGGTGTACATATGCCATACTTTATTAATCCATTCATGGGTTGATGAGCACATGAGCTTCTTCCAAGACTTAGCAATTACGAATTGGGCTGCAATAAACATTCTGGTGCAACTATCTTTGTTATAAAGAATCAGTTAAGCCTCTTTAATGGTGCAAGGAACACACACTCCTCACCAAACTGACAATTCTACCACCACCACCCCCTAGAGTCTCAGACAGTGAGAGAGGCAGGAGCATTTGTATCCTCTTCCCTGATATTTAAGAGAAAGCTGAAGATGCCACGCCCAGGACAGCACCTGTGGGCTTGGGAAAGCATCTCAGAACTGAGCCCAGAAGTTGGGGATGTTGCCAGAACTTGGACTCTGCCCACCTGTCACCCAAGCCAATCAGCAGAGAAGTAGATTGATCAACACTTCCACTTTTATTGATAGAAAAGCCAGCAATTCTGCACTTTCTTTTTGTTACTTTTGTACTCTCACAGTAAGAATTAGCAATGTTATTAATCCGTACACTGTATATTAAACAGATTTTTTAATAGGTTACAAGGTTATGCGGTATCTTTATATCTTAAAGGTTTTAATTTCCTTAATCTATTAGTGTAAACACTTCCCAGGTAACTTCGTGGCCTGTACCACTTTCATATCGACCTCTCTCCTGATGAAAGGGGAGTTCAGGCAATCTGGCTCAAACCACGTCTCTCCACCTCCGATTTTTAATCGGATTTGCATGGACTTATTCCAACTCGTTTCCCTAACTTGGACTGTGATGATCTTTGTTGTCTTTGAGTGAAGATGTTTTCCTTTCCGTCACTATACAAATACTCATTAATGATTACAATATTCTGAAACACCCTTTCCGAACCACTCACTTTGGTTTTGACAAATCTTTCATTTGTCTCATAAAAGAGATGTTAAAGATTATTTCTCTCCTAAATGAATACCTGTAACATATCTCCCAGCATCTTGTGAGATCTGGAAAGAGAAAGTAGTATAATAATTAGCATTGCAAAAATTTTCGTTCTCATTTCTATTTATTAAGCAAGTGTTCTTGGAAAGGTCCTTAAATTATAATTTATATATGACATATACATACATATTCTTAGAATTCTACTCGGATTTTTCTGCATAATTTTAATGCCTTAAAATGCTTACATTTGCATTTAGCTACTTTTCTGAAAATTGATAGAACTGGCAAAGCTAACCCCATTATGAGCAATTTAAATATAGACTAAAGTATACATGCCCACTTTGTTTCTTTCCCTATTTTTCTCAACTATCCTTTGTCCCCAAACCTCAAAGGTTTTAGGAAAGAAAACAATCTAATATACAAAATAGTTAATATCATAGTATCCTATCTCTTCCTTTGTTCGTTTACGAGTCTAGACTCGGTTTTAGGCTCTTGGTTTACAAATAGTGCATGCAGGCTTACTCTGCAAGGCGGCCCCTGCGGGGGGTGCCCAGGAGGAAAGAATGATAGACTTGGGCAGGCCTCCCTTCCAAAAACAGAGCAAGGACACCCTGCTTCCCAGAGGATGTCCCTGACCACCCAGCCCAGTAGGGCCGAACCCTCCAGCCCAGAGATGAAGGCACAGCTGACTGCGGGTCAACTGAAACTCACCAAGTTGTAGCTTCTTTTTTTAACCTTTGTTGAAACCTCACTGAAATGTGCTCTATTTTAATAAGCAAAAAATGTCATGAATGTCGTTTGTCTCTCTGTTTGATGATAAATAATTGCATAATGACCCTAATTATTCTGACCCTCAGATATGCTAATGTGACATAAGGACAGTGGTTTTCAAAGTGTGAGCCCTGGACCCTGCATTCGGAGAGCCTGGAGTGAGGAGTCACAGTACAGAAACAAGAAATCAGAATCTGGGGGTTAAAGACTGAGATGGTCTTCATTATTTTAACAAATAATTCTGAAGCTCTCTGAACAAGTTGCTGAATTTTAATTATACCATAGAGAAACACAGTATGAAGGGATTACAGAGGGAGGTTAATGGGATGAAATTGAAAGGCCGGCGACCCAGCTGGAAGACGAGCCTGGCAGAGCCCAGTCTGTAGTGACGGTGTAAAGCTGCTTTGTTTGGTTTGGTTTTTAAAACCAAAGTGGAAAAAAACCCCACGGTGTTGACTGGTACATTACAGCTTCTCTGTAGCACCGTGGCATCTCCATACACACACTGATGGACTTTCTCTTTGACCTTCAATTTCCTTCTCAACTGGAAACAAAGAAGCTGGGAGCAGAAGATGAAGCAGGAAATGAGTGGTTCTCTCTTTGTCCAGGGGATCCATTCTTTGAATTGGAAAGACAAGTGCACTGGGTCATCAAGTGGGAAATGGCATATGGCCTCAACAGCACTAATTTGGCAAGAGGAGTCTCGGATTTCCCTTAATCCTCCTTTTCCTGCTCCTGGCCAGCCTGGCTCAGAGCAGCCCGGGTCACGTCACTGTCTTGCAGGGCACTGGGCACAGCAGGAGCCTCTGGGGTCTCAGTTACTCCCTCCCAAACTAGCTGACCACAGTTTCCTCCCTGGAGCTCTCCCTTCCCTTTGCTCTCCACGATCGACCTTTCAGCTTTTCTTCTATTTCTCTGTTGCTCCTTCTTAATCTTCTGTCCAGATTCTAAATGTTGAGGTTCCCCAAAGCTCACTCCCAAGCCCTGTTGCCGCTCTGCAGTCGCCTCCTGCCTGTCAACTCAGCAATCGAAGTGATTTGATTTTCACCTACACACAGACAAGTTTCAAGTTCATCTCTCTAAGGTGGGGCTGAGCTCCAGGCTGCCTCCCACTCCCCCTCCAGCCCACTGGTCGCCTCACAGCGAGTCACACTGAGCAAGTTTGCTGAGCTCTCCACCCCAGCCCGGTCCTTCCCTTCCCTGTCCTGCTCTGAGCGTCCTCCCCGCCTATCTGAAGGCACCTTCCTGACTCCTCTGCTCTCCTTACATCTCCTGTTTAGTCGTCTGGTCTGTCCCCTTTTCTGCAGCACCTCACTGACTGTTCTAGCTCAGCTCCAAGTCCACAGTCCTCCTGGGAGCTGCAGTCGCCTTACACACGGCAGAGGTGGCTGTCTCCCCGCTGTCCCCGGGCACCCTTTCTCTTACCCACTCCACACACCACATGGGAAAGAGCTTCAGGCAAAGAAAACTGGATTGTGACGTCCCCCTCCAAGGGCATGGCAGGGCCTCTGCGTTCCTTCTGCCCCTGCAGCAGCCCCAGGGCCTTGACCTTGCCCTGCTGTGTGGACGCCCTGTCCCCTCTGCCTACAGCCATTTTCTCTTCCTTCCTTTGACTGGCTGACTCTTCTCAGGTCTTTAAACTCAGGTACACGGCATCTCCTCAGAGCAGCTTTTGCTAAACATAGGGCAAATCCAGGTTCCTGCCACTCGACTCCCAGAACCCTGCAGAACTGGACATCTCTCGTCTTATCACAGTTGCACATTTGTACTTCCGTATGTGGTTTCCTGATCAATGCTTGTCTTTCTCAGGAGACTGGAAGTTCCTCAAGAAAAGGACTAAGACTCCTCTGCCCTGCTTAGGATCTCAGCAAAGCACCCTGGTCCTGGCTGGTGCTCTCCAAGGACCCAGGGTGGGAAGACAGAGACAGGGTCCACAGCCCTACGGTGCCAGCTGGACCCCCAAGCTGGCCCTGCCTGCCTTCTCCAGACCCTCCACCTCCCACGGGTGCTCCTGTCCCTTTGCTCAAGGCCAGCGGTGAGGACGGAGAGGGCCAAGTGGCCAGAGGCATGAGGCAGTGTGTGGACCAGACCAGCCAGTAGCATTTTATTATTATGATTGCTTTTGCTGTTATTATCATTTGTCTAAGAATCTTACATCTACCCCTGAAGATCAGCCCATAATTTTCATTGTTCACACTTTTCATGTTTCATATCCTGGTTGTACCAGCCTGGGAGGATGACCTGGGGACTTTTCTCTTTCTTTTTATATTTTTGAGAAGAGTTTATTAAGATTAAAAGTGTGTTTTTCCTAAAATTTTGGAAAAATTTGCTGGTGAAACTGCATGAGGTTGTTGTTTTCTTTGAGGAAACATTCAAAAACATTTATTCAATCTGTATAATACCTGTAAGATCATTCAGCCTTTCTAAGTTAAGTACAGATAGTCTCGGGCATGTAAAAGCTAATTTTGGTATATCTAAGAACTTGTCCATTTTTGTTTAAATTTTTATAATTTGTAAAGACCTTTTATCTGCCTATGAATTCCTTTGCAGCTCAGTTATGATTTGTGCCTCTCCCTATTTCTCTTGGTCGGGGACTAGGTTTCATATTTTCAAACTTTTCACGGAACCAGTTTCTGACGTCGTTGGCATCTTGGGCCTCCCTGTGTGTCTCTGTTTACCATTTCATTTATTTCCGCTCTTTCTTTTATTAGCTCCCCTATTTTCTCAGCGTCTACTGTTCTGCTTTTTCTAATTTATTAAACAGAAAGCTTAAAACATTAATATTTTATTAACTTTTATTTTCTAATATAATTCTCTAACTTTCCTTTAAGGCTTGCTTTAACTGCCTCTCGTATATTCTGATATCTGGTATTTTCATTACTGTTTATTGCATTCTTTTCATTTGCATTTTGAGTTTTTTCTTTAATTGATGCTTGACATACAAATTAAAAGTTTTGAGAATTTCTGAATACACGCATTTTGTAACAGATTTCCGCTTATCGATTTGCAACTTGATTGCTTTGTAATCAGAGAACGTGGCTCGCTGTAATGTAATTCTTTAAAATTCGTTTGCTTCTCTTGTGACACAGTGCATGATATTTATGTAAATGTTCTTTGAAGTAATGAAAATAATGGTTCTCAGATTGTTAAGCCGTTTTCATTACCTGTCCATTAAATCCAACTTGTTAATTGTGTGGTTAGAATATTTCTATCTGTACTAAATATTTTCTGCCTGACCCATCACTTTCTAACAGAGTTATATGAATATATTCAAGTATATTAATGAATTACCTATAACTCCATATAATTCTGTCAATTTTTCTTATATTTCATGAGTATTTTATGACATCCATAAATATTTGGACTTTTTTATAAGCTTCTGGGCAATTAAAACTTAAATCAAGATATAATGATCCTCATCTATAATCATGGTTTTTGCCTTTTTGCCTTTTTCCCTGATATTAATATTACTCTTCCAGACTTCTCCGAGTCATTATTTGCCAGGCATACATTTTTCAGTTAATTACCTGAGCATTTCCACACTCTCAGGCTGTGGGTACATTTCTTACAAACAGCCCCTCATCTCACTGCTCAGTTCTCATCTGGAAATCTTTGTCTCTGACCCAGCAAATGTGTTCATTCCTGGTGATTGAGGTTTGTTTCTGCCATCTCATTTTGTCCTATATGTCCTTCTATTTTTTGTGTCATGATTATTTTTCCTTTTTTCTTGCATTTATTTTATATATTGGTCTATGTCCAATTCAAAGAATAAATATGAGGTTAATTCAAAGCAACAATTCTTTCTATGAATGAGGAAAGCCCTTAGGATGTTCTCCTATCCTCTGCAGGTATTGTTGTCTGTATCATCTCGTATCTTTAATTTTATGCCTATAAACTAGACATTTCAATAAGCCAACGCTGGTTCCCCCAGCCGCTCCCACGCCAGGCGACCAGCGCCTCCCCTGGACACTCTGTGTCCTTCCTGACGTTGATCCACTGAGTGGCTCCTGGCAGGACTGTGGTCATGAGTTCCTTCTACTTTTGATTTTCTGAAAAGTATCATTATTTCACTGTTGATCTTGGGAGAGCATTTTACCCTCTGGAGCAATTTAGATGGGCATGTGTTTTTGTAATTCTTTGAAGGACTCCATTCTATTTTCTTCTGTTGTGTGTCTTGATATGATTTATCATAATCAGTTCTGAGAAGTTCTCTGTTATCATCTCACTTATATCTGTCCATTTTCTTGACCATTTTTATTCCATATTTAATCCTGGCAGTGTCTGAAGTCTTTGAGAATGCAAAGAATAGAAATAAGCCCCTTGTGGACCCCCCTTATTCTCACTCAGAGTGACTCGTTTGCATATCAAATGATACTCTGTGTCTGTGTGTGCGTGTGTGCTAATAGTGGGCCAGATTTAATATGTAAGAATCCCTAGCAAACGAGATGGAGAATGGTCTTCCCCAGAGGGGATCTGCCTGCAAACACAATGGACTCATCTGCCAGGAAGGGTTTTTGTAGAAAGTCTTTTCCTGAGACGCTGAGAATGGAATCTGTGCGTTTGGACTCCAGATGCACAGGAGATCAAGTTATTATCCTATATTCTCAAGGATACTCTTTTTATTTGGGGGAAGCGTTAGAGATGTCCTTCCCCACTCTCCTTTCAGGCAGTCAGGGTTTCTTCTCTGAAGCTGGGGTTCCTGCAATTACCCTTCTCTCTGCAAACTAGTGAGCAGATTCAAAGCTCCATCTCCTCGCTCCCTAAGTAGCCCCACCCGTTCCCAAAACCAGGTGGTCAGTTTGGGCTTTTATCCCAAAACTTTGGCACATTGGCTTCTATTATGGCCTTCAGTCTGCTCTGGTTTTATTTTATTCATGTATTTCCTAACTTTTAAATAGTTCTAAGGTGTGTGTTTAGCAACAAGCATTTTTTAAACAACTTATCCAGCATGAAGGCGTTTTAGAAACTCAGTCTGTCCCTCTTCCACCCGCAGGTCTCCTTGCAAAACTCTGCTCTTTGGTAAAAGAGGGTTTTTTCTGCTCTTGGATTCCTTAAATCTATAGCTGGTGATCCATAAAATGCCCAGAGCAGGACAGAGTAGACCTGACAGTGTGGGCCTGTGTTTTAAGGCAGAGACTGCACTGTGACAGTTGCTAAACCTCTTTTCACTTTAGTCCTCTCTCCCTCCCCAGTGAAGGAAGCTGGTGATTCACCACACCCTGCAATTACTGGTCTGTCAAGGACCCTCCGGTTTTATTTCATTTTACCATTCTCCTCATCATTCTCCATCCCTGACCCAATCCTTTCACACCAAGGCACCAACTGAAATGTATTTATTAACTGTCCTTGGATTCAAATGTATCCTTGAAAGGTAGACAGTGTGAACAGGACTCAAACCACATGCACAGTTCTGTGTGACCGACCGTGTTATTCCTCTCAGTGCTGTTTCCGTGCTCGCTCCATGTTGCTAAATTCTGCTTCATGCGGTGGCCTGGAACTCAGCCACGTGTGTCCTCTGCACTGCCCTCATATTCTCACCTGGGATGACACCTCCCCTGCCTCAAGCAATGCTGTATGTCTCCCTGAGAGCTCCAGAGTCACTCTGATTCATGGAATCACTGCATTCTTGATTTTAAAAAACATCACAAAACACTCTCCAGAGTGGCCATGCCCGACTAATCCCCCTACAAAGATTCAGGGCCCATTTTCCATTTGGAGGAAGGAAGATGGTCCAAGGTTGGACCAAATCACAGCAGTGGGCGTGTTGACAAAGGGACTGTGGACGTGTCTTGAAAAGGTCCCAAAGAACTTTCTGGGGGAGTCAAAGTAGGTGTGAGAGAAAGGGGAGTGGAGGGGACAGCAGATGACTTAAACTGAGTAATGGGGTTGTGATCACTGAGATGAGCAGAGGGCCATGAGGGCTGCCCTGGGCCTGAGAAGAGAAGATCAGGGGTTGTGAATGTGTTCGGTCTGGGGTCTAACTAGGGTCGTGTGGAGTAAATGTGTTCGGTCTGGGGTCTAACTAGAGTCGTGTGGAATGTGGAGCAGGCAGTTGGGTATATATTCTGAGTTTTGTGAGAGACCCCTGTGCTGCAGATAGAGACTGGGAATTATCTGCTCGCAGATGGTGCTTAAAACCAATGACAAATGAAATCCCCTAGACAATGCCCAGAGCCAGAGAAGAGGCAACAGCGAATCCTGAGCCCTTGTGTTCTCCAGACAGATGAGGCTGGAGACAAGGGGAGAGATGACGGGGACTTGAGCAGGAGGAGCCAGTGACATGGGAGGGAAACCAGTGGGCGCCACACTGGAAGGCAGCGCAGAGCCATGTGCTTCCTCAAACACATTTGAAAGGTCGAGTAGCAGAATGGTAATAAGAACGGGAACTACAGGGAAAGGCCACCAGGGACGGGGCGGGGTGGGGGGATGTGTGCAGATGAGGCAAACAGCTGCATTGGATCAGCTGTGAGGAAGAGAGGGAGTAGAGACAACATTTCTGAGTACTTCTGCTTGTAAAGGGAAGCAGAGAAATACAGTCTACGGGGGTAGCAGCAGGGTGCAGAGACGGCACAGTTTACGACTTTTTTTAAGATGAAAGCCCCTAACATGTTGATGTCATATTGGAAGTGCTCTAAAACTAGACGGAGCTGGAACATATCCTTCTCAGTAAAGTATCTCAAGAATGGAAGAAAAAGTATCCAATGTATTTGGTACTGACACCAATATCTAATCACCCACACTTTCATATGAAAGATAAAACACAACTGTAGATGAGAATGAAGGAGAGAGAGGAGGGGAGGGAGAAGTTGGGTGGAGACACGGTGATGGGTGGGACCTCAGCTCTGGTGCATGTTGCAAGGTACATGTCAAATTTATTCAAAGTAGAGTATGAATGTCTTACCACAATAATTAAGTAAGTGAAGTGAAGGCCATGTCAACCAGTTTGACGTAAGAATTCCAAATTGTATATAAAATCAGCACACTGTACCCCATACATGCATTAATGTACACAGTTATGAATTAAAAAAATTAAGAGAAAAAAAGAGAAACACAAGGGCACAGGAGGGAGGCAGAACGGTGAGCACAGGAGGCCGATGTGGAGCTGCAGGGTTTGGCCCCAGGTGGGTATCTGAGCAGCCCACCCTCGGCACAGGCGTGAAGGCGGAGGTTGGAACATGAACAGAGGCGATTAAGGGACTCACATGCAGGTGCTCACTTGATTGTCTCAGATCTGTAAGGGGGTGGACTCCCTGGAGGCCCAGGCAACGGAAAGGTGGGAAATTGACACTAAATAACTGAGGAAGTAAAAGGCCCGGACACGCTGTGTAAGCTCCCAGGGCACCAAGGCCCGTTTGAGGCTCCTGACCATAAAATCAAGTGAGACCCCTAAGCTTGCCGATCTTCTCAAAACGTAGGCTGAGCTGATGCAGACAAGGGTTAGGCAGGGAGGCGGAATAAGCCCGTGGTTTAGGCAGACGCATATCATAGAGAAAGAGAGGGGCAAGGGACTCAAATGTGTCCAAGGGCATCGTGATGATTGGCCATGTGGTGGGGGTGAGAAGAGAGGGCCCAGAGAGCAGAGGGGTGAAGCACACATGATGTGATCAGTAAGAGATGGTTCAAATGGGACCAGAGTGTGGCTGGGGCTCAGAGAACCAGGGATCTGGGGAGATGGGAGTCCAGGTACAGGATTCATGCGTCTAAGATTAAGATGCAAGGGTGTTGATCGGTGATGTGGACGCTGGACTGTGTCCCTGAGGAGAACGTCAGCACCAGGTGAAGGACAGGACCAGTGGAGGCTGTGAGAGCATCACCAAGGCTCTGCCTCCAGGGCCAGTCTCCGCCCCGGCTCCCGCCAGGTCCTCCTTGGAGAATGTAGCTGTTCTTGAGAGTTTGGTAAACTCAGTTGCAAAAAGTACGGGCCATTTTTGCTTAGCTTTGTCTTTGTCTCCCATTTTAATTTCCTTAATGGAAATTAAATCTGTCTACTCAATTTTTCTATTACTTCTTCAGACCCTTTTTGGGAATTGCATGATTTTTCCCCCCCAGAAATTTGTCTTTTCAATTGGTTTTAAAATGCAATTGTTCCCAATATTCTTTTTCTCCTTTTGAAATAAGTTAAATCTGAAGTTATTTCCCCTTTTCATTTTAATATTGTTTTTACATTTTCTTCTGCCAAAGATTGTTTGTCCTACTAATATTTCAGAGAAACAGATTGTATTATTTATGTTATCACTTTTTTCCTGAATTTTGTTGACCTTTACAATTTTTTAATTTTCTTTCCTCCCATTTGTTTGTCCTCCTTATCTTCTCTAGGTTTTGAATTGGATGCCAAGTTCTCTTGCTTTTCTTATCTTTCTTGCTTCTAATAAATACAGTCACAGCTATAAATTTCTTCCCCAAGTACAATTTTGGCCGATTCTCATGAAATTTTTCATGTAATGCTCTCTCTCGTTGTTCTATAGTTTGAACTGTTTCCCAAGTTCACATCTGATTTCTTTTTGAATAGAAGTGTTATTTAACATAGTTTTGCTTGTGTCTTCCTCACAAGGATTTTTAAAACAATTCTTTTATGTATGATTTTATTGAATTAGTGGTCAGGGAATTCCATCCAGAGCTGGTCTGTGATTTAGACTTTACTGGGTTTCACACACAGTAGAGGCTCGAGATGGCCTGTGTGTCCTTGGCAGGGTTTTTATTGTTGGATAAGTATTGTCAGTATTATCTGTTTGTTCAATGTGTCATGTTATCCGCAGTGTCCCTTTTTCCATTCCTTATGACTATTTTGCCCTAAATGTTGTGTTGCCTAGTAACAGAACCGCAATCTTGACTTTTTTATTGATTTATACTTGGTAGTATATATATCTCTTAAATCCTTTTATTTAAAAACGCATTACATTTTTTTCAATGTGTCTTTTTATGAATTGCTGGATCTATTTGCTTGTTTTCTTCATCACCCACCTGTGAGGAGGTCTCCCCTTTGGGGAGTTCATCTTGGCTGTATTAGCTGTATGTCCTGACATCACGGATGCCTCATTGTGTTTTATTTCTACCTTTCATTTTTGTTTCTTTTTCTCTCCTTGTTATTATAACTGGGTAGGGTTTTTTCTTTCCCAGTGGTGTTGAAAGTTATTTACTCTTCCTTAGTTTTCTCAACTTTCAACTTTATTTTTTTTTTATTTTATTTTTTTTGAGACGGAGCCTCAAGCTATCCCCCTGGGTAGAGTGCCATGGCATCACAGCTCATAGCAACCTCCAACTCCTGGGCTCAAGCGAGTCTCCTGCCTCCACCTCCCAAGTAGCTGGGACCACAGGCGCCC
>CAUYQV010065430.1:0-27402 GCA_963574575.1 Galagoides demidoff | reverse complement strand
TCAAGCTATCCCCCTGGGTAGAGTGCCATGGCATCACAGCTCATAGCAACCTCCAACTCCTGGGCTCAAGCGAGTCTCCTGCCTCCGCCTCCCAAGTAGCTGGGACCACAGGCGCCTGCCACAATGCCCGGCCATTTTTTTGTTGCAGCCATCATTGTTGTTTGGCGGGCCCTGGCTGAGGATTCGAAACCACCACCTTACGTGTACGTGGCTGGCGCCTTAGCCAATTGAGCCACAGGCACCGAGCCCTCTCTACAACATATTTTAGAGATAGTGTCATTATAACGCTGTGCTCAAAAAGCTTCCTTATTCCTTTTGCAGATGCAGAGCCTCCCAATTTTGGGATGGATCCAACCTACCTTCTTTGTTTTTTTGAGGCAGAGTTTCACTATGTCACCTTTGGTAGAATGCTGTGGTGTCACTTCAGCAAACTTGTGGGTTTAAGTGATTCTCCTGCCTTAGCCTCCCAAGTAGCTGGGACTAAGGCGCCCACGATAATGCCCAGCAATTTTTTGGTTGTAGGTGTGATTTTTGTTTAGCAGGCCAGGGCTGGGTTTCAACCCACCAGCTCCCGTGTATGTGGCTGGTGCCCTGGCCGCTAAGCTACAGGTGCCAAGCCCCAACCTGCATTTTTTTAACCTCATTGGGTGTTGAGGTCATTCACAGTTGTAGGGATTACTGTAACTGGCTCCACAAACCCTTACATACACATACTTTTTTATAATCCTCTCCCTTAACTGGTTGACCCTTTGAGTTGTCTCTCAGAAATGATGGACTCCTGACCTTAAGTGATCCTTCCACCTTAGCCTCCTGAGGGATTATAGGAGTGAGCCACCACAGCCAGAAATGATGGATTTTCTACAAGACAAAGGAGTTGAAATTCTGAAGGCCCCAGGGCAGACTTCCTGACCCAAGAATCACAATCCCCCACAATTTGCCCCCAATGCAGGTAGCCCCTTGTGATATCACCAGAACCTACCCCAAGGCATGTAGCCCCTCCTTTAAAAGCCCATGACCTTCAGCTCTGCACCTCTAGCACAGTGGTTATGATGGCAGCCACATACACCGAGGGTGGCAGGTTTGAACCCTACCCAGGCCAGCTAAACAAGTGCAACAAAAAAAATAGCCAGGCATTGTGGTGGGCGCCTGTAGTCCCAGCTACTTGGGAGGCTGAGACATGGGAATCGCTAAAGCCCAAGAGTGTGAGGTTGCTATGAGCTGTGACGCCACAGCACTCTACCAAGGGTGACATAGTAAGACTCTGTAACAAAAAATTTTTTTAAAAAAGGCCCATGACCTTCCTGAGTCAGAGAGTTGATTAGAGGCAGCTTCCCTTCTGCCATATTAAAAATTCCTTTAGCTCAGAGCCTATAGCTCAGAGGCTAGGGCACCAGCCACATACACCATAGCTGGAGGGTTTGAATCCAGCCCAGGCCTGCCAAACAACGGTAACTATAACCAAAACATAGCCAAGCATTGTTGTGGGTGCCTGTAGTTCCAGCTACTTGGGAGGCTGAGGCAAGAGGATCTATTGAGCCCAAGAGTTTGAGGTGGTTGTGAGCTGTGATTCTGCAGCACTCTACCCAAGGCAACAGCTTGAGACTCTGTCTCAAAAAAAAAAAAAAAAAATCCTTTCTTCCTTGGTAAAACTGGTTGGTCATCTCAGTAATTTGGCTTCTGTGCAGAGAACAACTGGACCTAGACCAAAACCCACATGTGGTTTCCACTGCATTACAACACTGCCATGTTCAAAAGAGAACTTTAAGTCTTTGCTCTTAAGGCCAGTAGATCAGAAGGATCAATTCTTAGAAATGGAAGTGCTGGGTCAAAGGGTGTTTGTGTTCTAAATGTTGATAGCTTGTACCAAATTGTTTTCCGCGGAGGCTGTGCCCATTTAAACTCTCACAACTTTTGAGAGTGCCTGTTTCCCCACACCCTTGCCAACACAGTGTGTTATCAAATGTTTTGTTCTTTGCCAATCTGATAGGTGGTTTTAATTTGCATTTCTCTTACTGTATTTCCTTGAATCTAAGATGTCATTGATTCTAAGATGCATCCAGATTTCAGAGCTGTTCGGATGTAAAGTTTTGTGTGTTATGATCGCTGAAATAGAATAGGTTGAGTGATACTGGGTATGTTATTGTCAGTTTAAAAGGCATTTGCATTTCCTTATCTGTTCACATCCTTTCCTATTTTTCTTGGAAGGCAGAGTAGTAGTGATTAAGAGCTTGGCTTCCACATCCCAGCTTTGCCATTTAGAAGTTTATGACTTGGGGCAGTTACTTATTCTGTGTCACAGTTTCCTCATCTGCAAAATGCAAATAATAATGGTACCTACCTCATAGGATAGTTGTGAAGATTGGTATATGCAAAGCATTATGTTCCTGGAACACTTTAAATGCTTGGTATGATTATATCTTTCTTTTGGGTTATCCTTTTTGTTTATATAGTAAATTAAGGAACCTCATTTGTTTTGGCATGCCACACACCCCTGCCCCTTCCCCTGCTCCTAATTTTCTTTTCCTGACCATAAAAGTAACATGATACAAAATTTAGGTGTTACAAAAGTAAAATGTATAGGGAAATGCCGATGAAAACTACCCAGTCATCGACGTTCGGAGTAAATGAAATGTACTATGACCCCTCTACTCATCCACTCCCACCCCTTTATGGCTATTTTACAAACTACGACACACATTAAATGTCTTAATGGTATGCTCAGACCCACCTCAGGGGGATGTGAGTTCACATATGTACCATACAATGCCTCTAACAAATGCATCACAAATCCTGCTAACCACAGATTCCCTTCCCAGGAATTTTATTGTCTCTCTCCCAGATCCCCATGACCCTTTCTGTCAAGAGTTCAACTTCACTTTCTGTAATTTGTATTATAAAAAGTATAACATGAAGTTGACTTGTTAACTATAAATTGGAAATGTAAAGATAAAGACTGTGGGTACCATTATATAATTTTTTTATATTTTGGATACACTTTTTCAAATGACTCATGCCTTTCAGATCCCATAGATTCCCAAGCAGCCCCAATGATTTCCTACTTGTTAATAATATTTTGTGAATAAAAACTGTGGAACAGTTTTCTCTCAGCTGAACCACTGTACCAGCTTTCTGTATCTATTAGGTATGTTTTTTGGCTGTAGGTAACAAACACCTACCTTTAAAAGCTGCTTAAGCAATAGACACTTAGGTCTTAAGTACTGTGTAGGCAGACAGCCCCAGGAGTCCTTTAGCAGCTCAGCCACATCATCCAGGCCCTGGCTCTCAGCATCCTTCTGAACTAACATCTTTCACATATCAGCTTTATGGCCTCTGGCTTGTGCCTCCTGGTCTCAATATGCTTGTCAAAGCTCCAGTCACCACAACCTCATATTGTAGGAAAAGGGACAAAAAAAGCTTTCTCCCCATCTTTTATCAGGAGAGAGAAACTTTACAAACACCCACACCCATGTGGGTACATGGTGGCTGGACTGGCAGTAAACAGTATTCAACACACCACCTCTCTGGACTTCCTGCCTCCAATATTGCTGCTGCCCAATTTCGTCTCTTTGTCCAGTTCCCTCCAGGCAGCCAGAATGTACTTTGAGAAAACAAACCTGCCCACATTTTGCTAGAAACCTCTCAGGCTCCACCTCCTTCACCAGAGGAGAACCAGCAGGTGCCCAGGGTTACTGAGAACTGGATTCCAAAACTATTTCTCCTTCCTGTGTGACCCGAAAAACCTATCTAACTCCAAGGTGACTCAGTTTACTCATCTGACAAATGGAGATGGCAATAGCTACTTTTGCAAGGGTCACTGAAGATTACAATTAAGATTAAAAATACCTGGTGGCGCCTGTGGCTCAAAAGGGTGGGGTGCCGGTCCCATATGGCAGAGGTGGCGGTTCAAACCCAGCCTCGGCCAAAAAAAAAAAAGATTAACAATACCAGCTAATACTTACATAGCACTTAGTGCCAAGTCTTTTCTTAAATTCTCTATTTCTAGATACCATTTTCAAACCCAGGGCTGGGTTTGAACCCGCCACCTCCGGCATATGGGGCCGGTGCCCTACTCCTTTGAGCCACAGGCACCGCCCTCTAGATATCATTTTAATCTTCCCAACTATCCAATAAAACAAGACTCTTACCCCATCAGCTATGTTTATCAGCTGAAGCACAAAGCAGAGGGGGAGGAATACCTCTCTGGGAATCCGCCCTGTCTTCCAGGAAGGGGGCGGAGCCTCTCCCAAGACGCACGTACGCGGATAGCACTACAACTCCCAGCAGGCTCCGCGACACCGCTGGACTACGACAACCAGCATTCCTCAGGCCGCTTCGCTTAACATTTTCTTTCAGCGATCCGCTCCGCGGAGGAATTCGAATTACAGTGTATCGTCAGTTTTGTTTGCAAGAAAATCTCTATAATAACCAAGAATCCCATGCGAGCAAACATTTATGATCATCATGGATAAGAGACTTGTGTTTTAATCCTCATTCTTTCACCCGTTAGCTCTAAGTCTCATTTTTCTTGTCTCTAAAATGGGCACATTCCTAGGAGTTGGTTCATCTAGTGGGAAGAGTTAAAAACTGGATTACCGCCTTAGTTAATGTCAGCTCTTTCAGGGTCCCTTCCTCCTCTCTGTGCCAAAGAATTTTATCAAAGCCTTTTATCTCCACAGCAATTCTATGAGGTCAATACTAGAAATCACTTATTTATTTATTTGGAGACAGAGTCTCACTCTGTTACCCAGGTTAGAGTGCCATAGTGTCAGCCTAGCTCACAACAACCTCAAATTCCTAGGTTCAAGCGATGCTCCTACCTCAGCCTCCCCAGTAGCTAGGACAACAGACACCTGCCACATTGAATGCCTGGCTGATTTTTTCTATTTTTAGTAGAGATGGAGTGTCACTCTTGCTCAGGCTGGTCTTGAACTGAGGTCAAGTGATCCTCCTCCCGTGGCCTCCCAGAGTGCTAGGATTACAGGTGTGAGCCACCACTCCAGGCCAACCTGATTTTTAGAAAAGAAAACTGATGTCAGGAGAGGTTCAAACGTCTTACCTGAAGACACACAGCAAACTAAGTGATGAAGAAGGACTTGAACTCAGAAAATTTCACTCCAGAGTTGAGTCCACCTTAGAAGCCCAAAATGCTTTCACGCACTATTGATGCTTTACAGCTACTAAAGTCCAGGGCAAATATTTTCTGTCTTCCCAAGGGAAACTTTTATCACGTGATACAAGAAATAATGAGTCCCTTCACATATGGCCAGTGCTGGCAAGAAGGAACACTTGGCACTTTGAGAGCTGATTACAGCTGAATTTGACCTGGTTGCAAAAATCGGGGAAGGCTTTCCTGAGGAGGTGGTGCTGCATCTGAGAATTGAAGAGTGGGAACAGCACAGACAAAGACCCTGAGGAGGGAGAGGGCATGTTGTGTTCCACAGGCCTTGAAAAGGACCAGTGTAGCTGCAGAGATCCAGAAAGTCTCAGAGGTGTAGGCAGTGCCAGGGCTAGGATAAGATTAAGTGAGGTAATTAGGGGACAAATTTTACAGAGATACTTACTTGTAGGGTAGTGCAAGCTCAGTGTCAGGACTTGAGTGGAAGACTTCAATTTTGATGCCCTAGACATCTCAGTGGCCCAGCTCTGAGTGCAAGGCATTATGGGTAGAGTGTCCATCTATCCTGGTTTGTCCTGGTTTCCAGTTGTCCTGGTGAGATTTTTTTTTTTTTTTGAGACAGAGCCTCAAGCTGTCACCCTGGGTAGGGTTCCCTGGCATCACAGCTCACAGCAACCTCTAACTCCTGGGCTGAAGTAAGTCTCCTGCTTCCTCCACCCAAGTAGCTGGGACCACAGGCGCCTGCCACAACGCCTGGCTGTTTTTGGTTGCAGCAGTCATTGTTGTTTGGCGGGCCTGGGCTGGATTCGAACCCACCACCTTAGGTCTAAGTGGCTGATGCCTTAGCTACTTGAGCCACAGGCGCCAAGCCAGATTTTTTTTTTTTTTTAGAGACAATCTCAAACTGTCGCCCTGGGTAGAACGCCGTGGCATCATAGCTCACAGCAACTTCCAACTCTTGGGGTCAAGTGATCCTCTTGCCTCAGTTAATTGTTTTTTTAATTTTTTGCAGTTTTTGGCCAGGGCTGGGTTTGAACCCACCACCTCCAGCATATGGGGCCGGCACCCTATTCCTTTGAGCCACAGGCACCGCCCAGGTTTTTCTATTTTTAGTAGAGACAGGGGTCTTGATTTTGCTCAGGCTGGTCTTGAACTGGTGAGCTCAAGCTATCCACCCACCTTGGCCTCCCAGGGAGTGCTAGGATTACAGGCATGAGCCACCACGACCCACCTATCCTGGTGAGATTATAATAGGTCTCCCTTGTCCTCAGTGGGTGATAATTCTTTGGTCACTCAACTTGCAGAGTTTGTATTTTATTAGGAGGAAATGGGGAGCCACTGAAGGCTTTAGCTGGAGAGTATACTCTGTCATATAGAGAATGGACAGTGTAGGGAGAGGATGGAAGCTGCTGGAGTCCTCCAACTGGGAAGCAAGTGCAGCTTGCCCTGATTGGGAGAAGTGAATGCACTTAAAAAAAATAATAATAGGCTCGGCGCCTGTGGCTCAATCGGCTAAGGCACCAGCCACATACACTTAAGGTGGTGGGTTCGAATCCCCAGCCCAGGCCCGCCAAAACAACAATGGCTGCAACAAAAAAATGGCTGGGCGTTGTGGCGGGCGCCTGTGGTCCCAGCTGCTTGGGAGGTGGAGGCAGGAGACTCACTTGAGCCCAAGAGTTGGAGTTTGCTATGAGCTGTGATGCCATGGCACTCTACCCAGAGAGAGCTTGAGGCTGTCTCGAAAAAAAAAATAATAATAATGAATTGGATTCCAGCTTCCTTGTTTCTCTGTATTTACAGTCCTTGTCCTTCTACCAGAGTTTTGCCCTGTGATCTTATGCCAGTCCCTTCACTTTTCTCACACGCAGTTTCTACATTTACATAAGGGTTTCTCAGATCATTTGTGATAAAGGAGGCACTGCTTCATGGACTTATTTATTTGAAAATATATTTCCACCTGGTGCGGTGGCTCTCACCTGTAATCCCAACATACTGGGAGGCCGAGGCGGGTGGATGGCTTGAGTTCACGAGTTTGAGACCTGCATAAGAAAAAGTGAGACCTGGTCTCTAAAAAAAATAGCCAGGCCTTGTGGTAGGCACCTATAGGCCCAGCTTGAGCCCAAGAGTTTGAGGTTGCTGTGAGCTATGACACCACAGCACTCTACCGGGAGCAGGAAAGTGAGACTCTGTCTCAAAATAATAATATAGGCTCGGCGCCTGTGGCTCAATCGGCTAAGGCGCCAGCCACGTACACCTAAGGTGGCAGGTTTGAATCCCCAGCCCGGCCCGCCAAACAACAATGATGGCTGCAACTAAAAAATGGCCAAGCGTTGTGGCAGGCGCCTGTGGTCCCAGCTACTTGGGAGGCGGAGGCAGGAGACTGGCTTGAGCTTAGGAGGTGGAGGTTGCAGTGAGCTGTGATGCCATGCACTCTACCCAGGGGGATAGCTTGAGGCTCTGTCTCAAAAAAAAAAATAATAATTATATATATATAGGCAGCACCTGTGGCTCAGTGGGTAGGGCACCAGCCCCATATACCAAGGGTGGCAAGTTCGAACCTGGCGCCCCGGCCAAACTGCAACAAAAAAATAGCTGGGTGTTGTGGTGGGCACCTGTTGTCCCAGCTACCTGGGAGGCTGAGGCAAGAGAATCGCCTAAGCCCAGGAGTTGAAGGTTGCTGTGAGTTGTGACACCACAGCACTCTACCGAGGGCGATGAAGTGAGACTGTCTCCAAAAAAAAAAAAAAAAAATACATATATATATATATACATACACACATATACATTTCCCAGGACTTTTGCACAGGTGGTTCCCTCCACCTCCTCATCATTCAGGTCTCCATTGAAGTATGACAACCCTAGGAGACCCTTCCTGACCATTCTGTGCTGCCTGTTCCTGGTTTACTCTCTATCCTATTATGGTTACATTTTCTATTTATTTATTTGCTCTCCTCTGTCTCCAACTAAATTGTAAGCCCCTGAGAGCAGGAACTTGCTTCCTTGGGGATATATATCCAACCCCAGAACCTAGCACAGTGCCTGACATATAGTAGATGCTTAATAAATACTCATTTGGATCAATCAGTAGATTGATGAGAGAAGACATGAATAAATGAAAGGGCGGATGGATGAGCAAATGCGTTCCCTGCCGCCTTAATGGCTCAATATCATTTAGCTGCACCTAACACAAGCTGCCTCTGGCCGGGACCACTGGATGCACTACGACCTGGCTCAGGTTCAAATTCTAACTCAGTCACTTAACATCTGCGTTTAGATAGTTTAGATAAATTGCTTCATGTCTTTTAGCTTCTTCTTCTTTTTTTTTTTTTTTTTTGCAGTTTTTGGCGGGGGCTGGGTTTGAACCCGCCACCTCCGGTATATGGGGCCAGCGCCCTACTCCTTTGAGCCCCAGGCGCCGCCCACTTTTAGTTTCATTTTTCACATTAATCTTGACCTAGTAGGGATGTTGTGAGGATTCAACTAGATAGGAAAATGCCCTGAGCGAAAGAGGCGCTTTTTGTTTGGAAGCTTGGTTTTCACCTTTTTCTTTCACAATCGCGCCTTCCCAAGCCTGATTACCCCTGCCCTTCTCACCCAGCACCTCAACACCTCCCTTGCACCCGAACCCAGGGGCTCTTGCAGGTTGCCGGGCCCTCGCTAACCCAAGTTTCATCTCTCTAAAAGGAAAGGGGAATAAAACCCTTCACCGCCCTGAGTCGCGCAGGTCCCCGGAGCAGGCGTCAGGGATGGAGTCTGCGCCTGCGCGCGCGCCTGCGCATCAAAGCCAGGGGAACGGGCGGGGGGTGAAGAAGGGGCCGGCCTTCGAGCGACAGCGACGCAAGATGGCAGCCACCACGGGCTCGGGTGAGCTAGGGTGCCGGGCTCGGCCAGCCAAGGGGGCGCGGGCTCGGGTCTGAGCCGGGGGCTCGCAGAGGCTCCTGCGGCAGGGCCAGGGTCTCCGCGCCGCCTCTGTCCGCTGGACTCCGCGGCGGCGATCGGCGTGGCCTGATGGGGGAGGAGGAGCAGGCGGTGGCCAGAAGCACGGGCGGGGGCCTGAGGGGCCAGTGGGCGGCGCGGAGAGGCCCAGGGCGGCGTGAGGGCCCCGATCAGAGGGAGGGCCGGGCCCCGCGGCGCTGCTCAAGGGCCGGAGTGGGCAAGGGGCAAGCCCTTAAGCACGCCTGAGGAGATCGGGACTAGCGACTCGGGGGAAGGGTCCCCGGAGGGTGAGGAGGTTCCCCAAAGCGGAGGGACGTCCCTCACTGGGTGTTGGGGGTCCAGGTGAGGAGGAAGGCTTGGGATATCTGATTGGAAGGGACATCAGAGAATCCCCTCAGGTTGAACAGGAGGAAACGGGATCCTGAGAGGATCTACCATTGGTTAAGTGAATGGCTCCAGCGCTGGTTTTGGGGATGGATTTAGCTGAGAAATACTTATGTTGATTTGAAAGGAGGAGCCTTGGGGTGGCTGCTGTTGGTGGAAATGAAGGGGGATCTTCGCAGGATGAGTGAAGAGGGAGAAAGGATTCGGATGCCAGAGGGATCTGATTGGGGATAGTGAAATAAACCCATTATTACCAGACCCCTCTTCTAGGGGACAGATGAACTCCTCCAAGTTAGGTTTCAGCAAGCAAGCTCCCACTGGGGCAGTTGGTGGATCCTCTGACATTGGATGAGGAAGAACAGATGGATTGGTGCCCTCGGGGTGCCTGATTAGGTGCAGGGGTCCACTGAAGGAGTCTCCTGCAGAAGGTGAGAGTGGGAACAGGTCAGGTTTCAGAGTTACATCTTTTAAAGAAGAATTTCCTTTTCCTGTGTTGAGTGAGAGGGAAGCATGCCCTAGAAGTGTGTTTCTCTTTGGAGACTGTCACTCCTTTCCACTTCTTTGGATTATTGGGACAGATATGTGGGTTGAGCTAAAAAAGTTCCTCCATTGGCTGGGAGTGAGGAGAGGAACAGATGAGATGGGAACTCTTGGGTGAGAGTGCAGCGTTATTGCCTGGTAGTAAAGTTGGCCAAAGAGCTTTTCCCAAATCGGGTGAGGGTGGATTCCCTCTGATGGGGGACACAAACAGGGCTGCGATATTCCCCACAGTGGGCCTGCAGGGATATCAGCCTGAGTACTACAGTCCTGAGACTATTTAAGGCCACAGCAGCCACAATATAGAGAAAGGATTGGTAATCTAAGGGAAGCGGGATGAGGGGACTTCATCTTTCTAGGATGTTGTTCCTCTAGTATCCAAGGAGCCATACTTGTTTGAGTGTTAAGGTGGAATAAAAGGAACTGGATGTAAGGGATCTACTGAAGTGACTCACCACAAGCTGACTTTACACTTAAAGCAGTGGAGGTTTTGGAATATAGAGGAGACCATATGTCCTTTACCAGATTTTGGTTTCAGCCGGAACAGTGCTGAGTCAATTAATTTACCAAGACATCGCCATAGGCATGCCCAGAGGAGAGGGGCTGAATCAGGTCAGACTTCCAGGGGAAACTTCTCACCAGAATAACACCCTTGCTGGGTTGCTGAGGACTTGAAAGTATGGTATGCCTGGCGCAGCCAGTGTTACGGTGTCATTGCAGCTCAGCCACATTTGCAATCACTTGAGATTGGCAACCTATACTCTGGTTTAATAACTTCTGGATTCTGACTTCTTGAGACCCTGCCAGTCGAAGAGTGCTTCATAAATGCTGTGAGGTCAGATAAAACATCATCAACTGCTCTCTGGTGAAATACAGTAGTACTTGGCATGGTTTAAATAACATAGAACAGGCTTTGAGGTGCCCTAGAATGGGCTTCCCAAAATTCTCTTGTCTGTGTATTCAACAGATATTTACTGAGGGTCTGTGTTCCACTGAGAATAGCAAACAAGATGGACATAGCCCCTATCCTTGAGGAGCTTCCATACAAGTTAGGGAGAAAGCCTTGAAGGAATAAGTATTTAAGACTTAAGCAGCAAGTGCTTTGAAGGAAATTATGTGATAACATCTGCAGGGGTGGTCAGGGAAGACTTCTCTGAGAAGGTGGCATTTGAACCAAGACAAGTGGTGGAAAGAGCCAACTCCCATCATGTCAAAGGCAGGAGAGAGGAGCAGACTGGGTGCAAAAGCCCTGTGGTGGGACCTTGGCCTGTTGAAAGAACAGCATAAAGAGCCTTGATGTGCAAGGAGGCTTGTTAGGGGATGAGATGGAGAACATGGCTTTGGATTTTAATAAATGTAAGAGGAAGCCATTGGACCTAGCATCTAGTGGGAGTAGGTGTTCAGTACATAGTTGTTGAATGAATGAATGAATGAGAGTCTTATAAAGAGGAGGAAGATGAGATCTATGACCTTAGGCAGCGGGAGTAGTGCAGGGTGCTAAGAGTAGAATTAAAAAGACCTTAATTGGGTCTTTGAATAGGGCATCAGCCCCATATACCGAGGGTGGCAGGTTCAAACCCAGCCCCAGCTGAACTGCAACCAAAAATTGGCCGGGCATTGTGGTGGGCACCTGTAGTCCCACCTACTTGGGAGGCTGATGCAAGAGAATCGCTTAAGCCCAGGAGTTGGAGGTTGCTGTGAGCTGTGACGTGACGCAACAGCACTCTACCAAGGGCAATAAAATGAGACTGTCTCTACAAAAAAAAGACCTTAATTGAGTTAAACTAAAATGAGTGTGCATGGCAACCCCGTAGCTCAGTGGGTAGGGCACCAGCCACATACACTGAGGTTGGCAGGTTCGAACCTGGCCCAGGCCAGCTAAAGCAACAATGACAACTGCAACAAAAAAATAGCCAGGCGTTGTGGCAGGCACCTGTACTCCCGACTGCTTGGGAGGCTGAGGCAAGAAAATCACTTAAGCCCAAGAGTTTGAGGTTGCTGTGAGCTGTGACAGCATGGCACTCTACTGAGGGTGACATAGTGAGACTTCGGCTCAAAAAAAAAGAATGTACAGGTCTCTCTGCCTTCTACCACTGAGAAGTCTTTCAGGTGTGGTCAGGGGCCCTGAGGCCTTCTTAGTCAGGTTTAGACTGAGCCTCTTGATTAATCTGTGCCTCTGGTTGCCAGGAAACAGCTGTGAAGCCTTTGAGTTCCTGTAAGAACTAAACCTAGTTTTTTATGGTCACAGCTTTCAGAATTTGGCTACAATACCTTCCCACTTCCCCTGGTTCTGCAATGTGTGATTTCTGCATAAATCCCTGAGGGTGGAACTGAAAAGCCCACCACCATCCTTCAGGATGCCCATGCTATGACAGGTGATTTCCTCCTGCCTTGGCAAGGATTCCAGGACGTCAGCCAGTGGCTCTTGGTCCTTCCTCTCACTCAGCATCCCATGGGTTTCCCTAACAGTTAACCAGAAACCAAGTGTCAGTGAGGTAAGCCCTGGCTGGGCATGATTTTTAATTTCTATACCTGGGAGTGGTCTCATACCCACATTCAACTTATGAAAATTTAATCATGTGGGCAGTGGAGACTTAAGTAGCTATCCTTTTCATTCATGGGTGTTCCCCCAGAGAAAGCTGGAGAGAGGAGGTATGAAACCATAGTCCCTTAGTTGGTCTTAGTCTCCTGTGTCTCGCTGTGGGAGCATCTTGTACCAATTGTAGTTAAGTGCCATGGGCCCTACATTCAGCATTGCTAACAGCTTCAAATTGCTCTAAGCCAACCAGACAGCTTAAGCAATGGAAGGGAACTGGCTTTGTTGAGCTAGTACAAGCTGTTGTACTCCTGAGGGATTGCCAGAGAGCTTGCTAAGGTTAATTTTGATGATCATGGTTTTCCCCTTCACATTAACTGGAACACTGTCCTATTTATTCCCCCCACATACTCTCTTTGTTCTCCATATCTGTCTCTATTCTTCCTTCTCCCTTCCCTGCCCCAACCTGGGTTGTATCTCTACAGTAGTTTGATAAAAATGGAATACAAAATACAAAGTTAGGAATTCTCTGTTTAATTCTGAAAGTATGAATCCACTGTGAAGTGAATATTTTAATACCATTTTTAGATCATATATGGTGCTTTAGAGTGTTCCACTTACTTTGGCTTACCTGTTCATTCTTCTAACTCTCCACAACCCAGTGCCTAGCCAGGGAGCTGGAAGCCAAGAGGAACGGGTGATGCTCAGACTAGAGCTCAGGCATTTTGACTCGTTCCCTCCCCGACATGCTCCAGCATTTTAGGAAGGAGAAAGGCATGGATTTTGATATGCTCTTCTAGATCTTGGAGTGTTTAATCTTGGTGAAAGGTTTAAAGAGAAGTGTTTGCTGCCACTCATCTCAGGAACCCTTTTTATAGCATCGCTGGCCATTGTGTCCCCTTCTGAGTAATGTGCTGTTCAGTGAGACTTAGGTCCATTTTTAAGGAAGCTCTTGCTTGTGCTTTATACTGAATAACTTACCCTACTAGGCTTGGGGCCCCTCATGTCATGTACTATATATGTACAAAGTCCTTATTCCTGAGGAACATGCAAGTCCTTGGGCTTCTGTTAAGTTGCACTTCTAGTGTTTACTATGTGCTAGACACTGTATTTAACTACATTATCGCACTTCTCACAGCAACCCTTTGAGGCAAGTATCTATTGTGAGGAAATAGACTCAGGGAGGGGAAGTGACTAGACTGAGGCTCAGAGTGGGTGACTTGCAGAGCCAGGGTGCAGAAACCAGGGCAGGTGCTCTTGGCCAGTCATCCTTCTTCCAGCCTCCATTGCCTACTCTCTGAACTAAGTATCTCCAGTGCCTTCAGCCACTGACCTGTGTGTTGATGTTTCTGTCTTGGCCAATTAGTTCATTCCTGGGTAGATAGTAATGACCTTCAAGGAGCAGTCTTTCCTCATCATCACATGCATCCCAAGTCTGGTAGGTGTAACCCCAAAGTAAATGTCAAATCCTCCTCCTCTCCATCTTTACCATCTCTTTTGTTGTCATCTTAGTCTAACCAGAACCATCTTTCCTTTGTCTGGAAGACTGAAAAAGCCTGCTTCAGTCTTACCCTTTTCCGATCCATTTTCTATACAGGAGGTAGAATGATCTTTTAGAGACATAAGACAGGAACTGCCACTCCCCTTCAGAAAGCACTCCTTCCCACTGTGCTTAGAATAAAATCCAGCAATTTTCCATGACCCACAGGCCCAGCTGCCCCCTGAGCTCACATGGTATCACACACACCTCTGTTCTTACTCTGTCCCTGCATCTGCTACTCTGTTCCTGACTGCTTCTCATTCTTCAGGTCACAGCTACCCAGAAAAGCCATCCTTGACCACCCTATTTAGTGAAGTTTATTCATCACTGCCATGGCTCACTGTTTATTTTCTTCTAAAGTACTTTACCTAAAGTTTTCTTTCTTACGTATTTTCTGTGCCTTATCACTAGGGAGGATTCTGTCTTGTTCTCTATGTTCCCAGCACAGTCCCCGGCATAATAGTGGGTGTTCAGTAAATACTTGGTGAGAGCCAGATGCATGGTTCAGTTTCTTTAGTCCCAGGTACTCAAGAAGCTGAGGCAAGATGATCACTTGAGGCAAGCCTGGGCACAGAGCAAGACCTGTCTCTAAAAAATAAACTAAAAAAATTACAGTGTTTCAATGAGTTAATCTAGGGTCTCACTTTTGCTATAAAAGCCAAGTGTATAAATTTGACATATATGGAAAAAGAATTATCTGATAGAGCAGAAACAAAAGTGATTGTTCAGCCTTTTAAACTGGAAATCTCTTATCCTGACTAGTTGATATTTATAGAAGCATTTTCTCATAGAATCAACTGTCCTCTCCTTCCCCATCTGTCCTGACTCGCTTCCTACATCTTACTCTTCATCTCCATCCTTGTCAGGGAAAATCTGATCTTTGGCCATAGTCCCTGACCCTCACAGCAGGAACACAGGTCTTGCATTGTCCAGACTGTAAAGGATGACAGGTGGGCACTGTTTCTTCTGGAGCAGTGGGTCTCAAACCAGTGAGCATCAGAATCACCTGGAGGGCTTGTCAGATTGCTGGGTCCACCTTTGCAATTTTAGATGCTAGAGTTCTGAGGTGGGGCCTGAAATTTTACAATTCTAGCAAATCCTAGATAAGGTCCAGATTATAGATTTGGGGGCTACACGGGGACAACTATTGCATTAGACCAGGAGAAAGAAAATCTGTCCATGTGGGCAGGCTAATTAGGCAGCCAGACTACACTAGCTGGTTGCTCAGAATAAGTTACTTGCCTTTGGCTTTATATGCACCTTTCAGGTACATTAAATTCCAGTCAAAACCCTCCAGACCTCCTCATTTTCTGAAGTGGGAGCAGCATCAGATTCCTAGCTCAGTTCACTATCTTCCATGAATGGGCAACCAAACCAATTTTAATCAGCAGCTTTCTTTTCAGGAGTAACCTGTGAGATTCTGCCATTTCATTTCAATACCTAGGCCAGGGTTTTCCAAGATTTGACATGCTGAGAAAGCTGCTGCTTTGTGGCCATGATATTCCCTAAAGATGTTTTAAAGGGGCTCGGCGCCTGTAGCTCAAGCGGCTAAGGCACCAGCCACATATACCTAGGGTGGCGGGTTCAAATCCCCAGCCCGGGCCCGCCAAACAACAATGATGGCTGCAACCAAAAAATGGCCAAGCGTTGTGGCGGGCGCCTATGGTCCCAGCTACTTGGGAGGCTGAGGCAGGAGACTTGCCTGAGCCCAGGAGTTGGAGGTTGCTGTGAGCTGTGATGCCATGGCACTCTGCCCAGGGGGATAGCTTGAAGCTCCATCTAAAAAAAAAAAAAAAAAGATATTTTAAAGGACTTCAGAAATCCTTTTTGTACCACAAATATTTTAATATGTTGCTGTGTTTCAGATTATTGCATTGAATGTTTTACTGTACTGTGGTATAAAACTCTTATCAAATATTCATACTTTTTCAACCTAGTTGTCATATTTTCTTTGTAATATCCTGCAGCTGCTGACTTTTCAGTTTATATTTAGCCAAGAGAATAACTGGCTGGCTTTTGATACTGACACAGATCCAGGAAAAAATCCTTCTGGAAAGAAGACTTTTGAATAGGAGCAAATATTTTCTTTTAAAAAGTCTTGAATTACTGTGATATTTTAGTACCTTGGTGAAGTTTCTTAACATTTTCATAGTTTACTTTTTAATAGTTACAGTCTATTCTTTAGATTTTCTTGGTACAGTTTCTAACTATTGTAGATTATAGGAGTCCAATTTTACATCCTCTATAACTTTGTCACTTGATACTATTTTTCCAGCTGCTTTTAGGTAGTCAGATTCACAAAGAAATATTAAAAATCTTAAAATTTGTTCATTCAATTGATTAACCTGCCATAGGAATAAAATAATATGTTATTCTTAGGTTTTCCAACTTGTTATGTTTCTGTTCTTTGGCATATGTGGAGTTAATTTTTTTTTCTGTTTTCTTTTTTAGAGTTAATTTTTTTTTTTTTTTAGAGACAGCATCTCACTTTGCGGCACTCTACTGAGGGTGACAATGTGAGACTCCCAGCAGCCTCCAGCACTTGGGCTTAGGTGATTCTCTTGCCTCAGCCTCCCGGGTAGCTGGGACTGCAGGCGCCTGGCTGTTTTTTGTTGCATTTTGGCCGGGGCTGGGTTTGAACCTGCCACCCTTGGTATATGGGGCTGGCATATACCTACTCACTGAGCCACGGGTGCCGCCCTGTGGAGTTAATTTTTTAATATATATAGTTATTAAATTGTTACTATATCATGATTTTGGATTTATGCTCTCCATTTGGGGTAAGATGAGGTCCTCACTTATGACTGGCACCTCCATCAATCTGCAAGATCTTGAATTCCACTAATATTTAGATTTATGTAAGTTCTAGAACATCAGAGTGTTGTTAGGCCATTGGAATTAAATACTCTTTTTTGCTTTGTAGAAAATATTGATATGTTTACTTTGTGTATAGTTTCTAAATGGTTTAGAATATTAATAACATGCTTTCATCATATTTTATGAAACAAAGTTCATTTTATAGTGAAGAATCCTTCCTCTTGAGTGATTTGGGTAAGAAACCAGTTTTCCCCCATTTAAAAAAGTATACATTTTCCTAAAATTCTCCATCGTTAAAAAAATTGAGTTGTCTCAAAATAAAAAAACCTTAGGTATCTCAATTATATGGTATCAGTATCCAATATTATAATCCCAGTGGACCATATTAGATGTACAGTAGGAAAGGAAGAGATCCTGCCATTTCCTCCACTAGGAAACATTTGAGTATCGTTATATGCCAGACAGCATACCACATTCTGGGGAGGCAGAATTGAATGAGTCACATCTCTGACTTGCAAACCTTGGAGAATGAGTCAGACAATAAAGAAAAGAAAATGTAAAAAAAAAAAAAATACAGCAGAGGCCCTGTGGTAGGTGTAAAAAGCAGAGGGCCTCTGCAGACTGCCTGGCTTCTAAAGAAGATTCACGGTTTTTTTGTTTGTTTGTTTGTTTGTTTGAAACAGGGTCTCAAGCTATCGCCCTGGGTAGAGTGCCATGGTGTCACAGCTCACAGCAACCTCAAACTCTTGGGCTCAATGTATTCTCTTGCCTCAGTCTCCCAAGTAGCTGGGACTATAGGCACCCATCACAATAGCTGTCTATTTTTTTTGTTGCAGTTGTCATTGTGTTTTAGCTGGCCCAGGCCAGGTTTGAACCTGCCAGCCCTGGTGTATGTGACCGGCACCCTACCCACTGAGCTACGGGCACGGCCCAAGATTCATGGTTTTTAAGATTGTAATGTTCAAAATGTAATGTATAACTTTTCCTGGACTTTAAAATTCATACTAAGCCCCCTTGATAATGCTTATTAAGTTAAATTCCCTTTAAATGGTGCTATGAATGTTTTCCTCATAAGTTTCAGAGATAAACCATAGTTAGGATTTTGTGACATTGATGATGATTCATTCTGAATTACTATTCCTAGCTAGTACCCAGCCATTCATTCTTTGGACAAGCAGTTGAGTACTTAAGATTAGAGCACTCTGAGGCATTGGAGATCAGCAGTGAATAAAACAAAGTTTTACTCTCACAAAACTTAATGTTCAGATGAGAGAGGCAGAGGATGAACCCTCAATGAGGTGGCAATGAATATATTTAAAATGTCAAGTGCCAACAAGTGCTATGAAGAAAAATAAAGCAAGTTAAGGGAATGGGAAGTTAGACCTTAGGTTGAGGAACAAGTGAGCCAGTCACAGTTCTGAGACAGGATTCCAGCTTGAGGGACTAGCAGCGCAAAGGCAGGAAGTTAGGCTGCCTTTTCAGAAACTTCAAGGACTTGTGGCTGAAGGAGGGTGAAGTAGCAAGGGGAAGAGTGGCAGGAAATGATGTTAGCAAAGCTTGTGGGGCTCTGTAGGTCAGGTGAGGAGTCAGAGTGTGTTCAGTTGCAGTGGGAGGCGAGGCCTGGCTTAAGTAGGGGAGTGAAGATGCCTCCTTTACCTTCAGAAGGGTCATTATGCAGTATAGGCTGTAGGCAGGCCAGGTGGATAAAGAGCTGGTTAGGACGCTAAGGTGGCATGGATGATGGCAGTCATGGTGGAGATGGTAAAAATGACCAGATGTGGGATAGATTTGGAAATGAGCTGGATATGGGGTGTAAGGAAGAGATTTCTTGCTATGACTCAAAGACTTTTTGGCCAGAGCATTATTTATTCCATACACCAAGCTTGAGGAATGGCTAGTTTTTGTTTTTAGAGGAGGAGTGCAAGGAATTCTGTTTTGGAAGTATTTTAATTGTGAAATCTTTATTAGCCATCTAGATGGTAACGCCTAGGAGGTAGTTAATTGGAAATATACATTGGAGAGTCATCAGCGTCCTTGGAGCCTTGCTCTGGGTAAAATCACTTAGGAGGGGGCGGTGCCCCATATACCGGAGGTGATGCGTTCAAACCTGGCCTGGCCAGAAACTGCAAAAAAAATCACTCAGGAGAATTGAGCAAAGGGGAGAGCTCCTGTGCCCTGAGGCCTGGTAGCCAGTGGGGAAGAGGAAGGGATTGGTGCACAGAGCTCCAGTAACTTGGGGCTGAGAACTGACCATGTGGTTTGACCTTGGGATTCAGATGGTACTGCTGGGTACCCCTGACCTGAGTGACAGGTGGAAAAGCCCGATTGGAATAGACTGTAATAGGTGCAAGCCTGTTAAGGAGTCTTGACAGCCCCTTTGAGGTTTTTCCTGATAAGGAACAAAGAAATGAGACAATAGATGAAAGGAGACCTAGGGTCCTGAGAGGGGTTTTTTGTGTTGTATTTTATGATAGTATAGTGTGCTCAGGCAGGCAGTTCAGCCGAAGCTTACTGTATGCCAGGTATTATACAAAGGGCTTTCCAGTCTCACCTCATTTATTTCCCCTTGCAGGAGTATTGTGATTCCTGCTTTACTGGGGCCTCAAGGCAACTTGCTCAGGCATACTAGATTGCTGGAAAGTTGTGGAGTCAGAATTTATCCCAGATGTCTTAATCCTCTGCTGAAAGATTATAGAATTTAAAGTATATTCCGGGCTGGGCATGGTGATTCACACCTGTAATCCTACCATGTTTCCCTGAAAATAAGATAATGTCTTATATTTATTTTTTTCTTAAGAAGACACACTAGGGCTTATTTTCAGGGGATGGCTTATTTTAATTAAATATAATACAACAATCTACATTTATTCAAATACAGTTAAGTCATCTTCTTCTGGAACCTGACAGGGAGAGTCGACCTTGTTGGTGGGGCTGGCACTAGTGGTGGGTGAACTCCTTTCCCCAGGCCATTCGCACATGCACAATAGGATGCCTGAGATGGAGGTTACCACACGTGCACCTGCACAACTGTGAACGGCTCGGAGAAAGGAGCTGTGGCAGATAAAAGATATTTCAGTCTTCCTCACCGCTCCGTGCAAAAATGCATGGCATGGCTCTGCAGATATGCTGCAGAGCCATGCCCATCACTAGGGCTTATATTAAACAAATGCATAGAAATTCTGGTGGGGCTTATTTTCAGGGAAACACAGTAATACTCTAGAAGGCCAAGGCGGTAGATTGCTTGAGCTCAGGAGTTTGAGATCAGCTTAAGTAGGAATGAGTCCCAGTCTCTACTAAAAGTAGAAAAACTAGCTGGATGTAGTGGTGCATGCCTGCAGTCCCAGCTACTGGGAAGGCTTAGACAAGAGGATTGCTCAAGCCCAAGAGTTTAAGGTTGCTGTGAGCTCTGACACCATGGCACTCTACCCCGGGCAACAGAGTGATACTCTTGTCTACAAAAAAAAAAGTATATTCTGATTATGATTGTGGGAGCTAACATAGACATTACATTGACTTGTCTTTTAAAAATAGCAGTAGCCTGGGGCCTGGGGCTTAGTGGGTAGGGTGCCGGCCCCGTATACCAAGGGTAGTGGGTTCGAACCTGTCCCTGGCCAGCTAGAGACAGCAATGACAACTGCAACAACAACAACAACAAAAAGCCAGGCATTGTAGCGGGCGCCTATAGTCCCAGCTACTGGGGAGGTGGAGGCAAGAGAATTGCTTAAGCCCAAGAGTTAGAGGTTGCTGTGAGCTGTGACACCATGGCACACTACTGAGGGCGACAAAGTGAGACTGTCTCAAAAAAAATAAAAATAGCAGTACCCCTTGTAATCTTACATTTGTGATTCTGCATCTGTGGCATCCAAAGATCGTCGATGTGAGTATATATGTATATAAGGAAGAATGAGTTGACTTTGTGGGTTTTTGTTTTTTGTTTTTGTTTTTGTTTTGATATATGAAAGTAGAATTTACAGACTTTTTAAAACATTTTCCGCTCAAAAATCTGATTTTTCAACAGTTACTTAAAACCTACTGTGTACAGGCCGATTTTTTGGTTTTTGGCCACATTGTATTGGAACTACTACCATAGTCATGCAAAAGAATACGTGCCACCTTCTGCCTCTGTTCTGTTACCCAGGCCTGTGTGAAGTTTAGTAACAAATGTTCTGTCAAATTATTTGCTCTAAGCAAATTAGCTATATATCTTGAGATTAGCATTGGTGCATCCCTAAATTGGCCTCTTGCCCTTCCAGACCATCCTGAGCATTACCCAGACTTGCCTTAGCTCTTGTCCTACTCAAAAGCCTTGTGCTAGTCCCCTCTGATTACCTTTAAGGTAAAGTGCAGTCATTTTTGTAACATGGCCCCAACCTCCAGCTTCTCATCACATTTTAGAGTTTGTGACCTCTCAGAGGTTAACACTGTGCCCTGGTGGGCTCGATTCCTCTCATACATTTTGGTAATGTTTTGTTTCACGGACCTTTGTATGAGATATCTTTTCTTTCCACACAAGACTATAGACTGTTGTGGGAGGCCCGTTTGTATTTCTTTCCTAGCCCCTATATTGTCTAGCAAAGTGCTGGATAAGTATTGGGTAATTATCACACTGAAAGAAGGTGTGTGTGCATATATGTTACTGATACTCACATGTAGGCAAATTTTGACAGCAGGTAAAAAACCTAGCAAACGTTTTTCATTCTGATGTAGATTTTTTTTGCTCATAAATGTGGCAGGAATCCAATTTTACACACATTGAACATGGTGAGCCCAGACTGGTCCCTTATCAAGAACATTATGTTCTTAGCACAATAGAGTTCAGCGTACCAGGTGGCGGTTTGACACTTACATTTAAATATCAGGAAAGATTAAATGAACCATTCCATAATTTGTACGTTTTTGTAATTCCGATCTCTGCTGGCTGTTATTGTTCCCCAAACTTGCTTTCAATTAAATTTTGGGTGAAAATTAAAATCTATGTGTTAGAAAAAATGAATTAAAAATTAAGTCTACTTTAGGAACTTTGTACTTTAAGGACTTAAATTCTTTAAGATTTACCTAAATAAAGGTTAGCAGTACTTAATTGCCCTATGCCAGATTAACACACATTTACCAATCTTTACGTTGCTTCTGACAGAGGGTTTTAAATACTTTCTGAGCTAAATCTCAGATGTTAGAGCTTAAGGATTTGGGGAGCAATTAGGCGACCTTAGATATTGTAGGCTGGTGATTCCTGAGGAGAATCTGGCCCACAGACATTTGACCAGAGGAAAAGAGTCAGCTCACATCAGTTCTTCAGACTCCCTGTTTTAGGCCAGTCACTAAAAAAATTGGCAAAGCCATGCCATCTTCTAATTTTCTTTTTTATTTATTTATTTTTATTATATCTGTGTACATCAATGCAGTCATGGGGTACATTGTGGTGGTTTTATATACAATTTGAAATATTTTCATCAAACTGTTTAACATAGCCTTCATGGCATTTTCTTAGTTATTGTGTTAAGACATTTATATTCTATATTTAGTAAATTTCACATGTACCCTACTAATTTTCTTTTGTTCTTTGGAAAATGTAGTTGTTTCTTAACAGTACTTATCTTAACACAAAATGGTTTGTTGTAGTTAGATTTAAAAGATGAATACTTTTTTTTTTTTTTAAGACAAGTCTCACTTTGTCATCCTCGGTAGAGTGCTATGGTATCGCAGCTCACAGCAACCTCTAACTCCTGGGCGTAAGCAATTCTCTTGTCTCAGCCTCCTGAGTAGCTGGGACTATAGGTGCCTGCCACCATGCCTGGCTATTTTTTTGTTGCAGTTGCCATTGTTGTTTAGCAGGCCCAGGCCGGGTTTAATCCCCCTGCCTTGGTGTACATGGCTGGTGCCCTACCCATTGAGCTACAGGTGCTGCCCAAATGATAAATACTTTAAAATGTTCTCAGGTTGGGCCTAGCAAGGTGGCTCACCTAGTACTGTGGGAGGCCGAGGTAGGTGAATTGCCTGAGCTCAGGAGTTTAAGACTAGCCTGAGCAAGATGCTGTCTCTACAAATAGAAAAACTACCCGGGCATCATGGCAGGCACCTGTAGTCCCAACTACTCATAAGGCTGAGTCAAGAGAATTGCTTGAACCCAAGAGTTTGAGGTTGCTATGAGCTATGATGCCACAGCACTCATCCCTAGGGCGACTGAGCAAGACTCTGTCTCAAAAAATAAAATAAAACTTTCTCAGTTTAAATTTCTAACTTGAGGCTGGGTATGGTGGCTCATGCCTGAAATCCTAGCACTCTGAGAGGCCAAGGCAGGTGGATTTCCTTGAGCTCACAGGTTCGAGACCAGCGTGAGCAAGAGTGAGACTCCAACTCTACTAAAAATGAAAAACTGAGGCAAGAGGATCTCTGGAGCCCAAGAGTTTGAGGTTGCTGTGAGCCACAACGTCACAGGACTCTACTGAGGGCAACAAGTGAAACTTTGTCTCAAAAAAATTTTTTTTCTTTCCCACTTGGCAAATAATAGCTATAACTCATAAACAAAGGCTCTTTGGTCTTCAGTAATTTTTAAAAGTATAAAGGAATCCTTTTTTTCTTTTGAGACAGAGTCTCACTATGTCACCCTCAGTAGAGTACTATGACATCACAGCTCACAGCAACCTCCAACTCCTGGGCTTAAGTGATTCTTTTGCCTTAGCCTCCCAAGTAGCTGGGACTACAGGCACCCACCACAATGCCCAGCTATTTTTTGGTTGTAGTTGTCATAATGCAGGCTTATAAATTAACCAGTACTAATACACAGTGACTTTTTTTTCTAGCCAAATTAGTAGGTTATTAAAGGTTCATATTTAATGCTTTATGAACAAAAGTATTGAGTTGACTGAGTTTTTCCCTGTCATATCACAAACATCTTTTAGGGGTTTTTTTGTTTGTTTGTTTTTGAGGCAGAGTCTCACTTTGTTGCCCTCAGTAGAGTGTCGGGGTATCATAACCCACAACCTCAAACTCTTGAGTTTAAGTGATCCTCTTGCCTCAGCTTCCCAAGTAGCTGGGACTACAGGCGCCTGCTACAACACCCAGCTATTTTTAGTGATGGGGGTATCACTCTTGCTCTGGCTGATCTCAAACTCTTGAGCTCAGGCAATTCACCTGCCTGGGCCTCCCAGAGTTCTAGGATTACAGGCATGAGCCACCACACCTGGCCCAGTTTTGTTTTCTAGAGGAAATAACCCAGTATAGCTGAATAATACAGTTGGCTGTACTGTAGATGAAAAATGCCTGTTTTCCAAAAGAGCAATTCACATATCCTTTCAGGTTTTTGCTGTTTGCTGTTTCCTTTCAAAGTAACATATGTGCTATTATTTAATATTTTTCTTTAATCAGCTGACTCCTTAGCTTATATTTTATTTACTTATTTTTATTTTATTTTTTTGAGACAGAGCCTCAAGCTATAGCCCTGGGTAGAGTGCCGTGGTGTCAGGAGCAACCTCCAACTCCTGGACTTAAGCGATTCTCTTGCCTCAGCCTCCTGAGTAGCTGAGACTACAGGCGCCCACCACAATGCCCAGCTATTTTTTGGTTGTAGTTGTCATTGTTGTTTGGCAGGCCTGGGCTGGGTTCAAACCCACCAGCTCTTGTATATGTGGCTGGCACCTTAGCTTTTTGAGCTATAGGCACCACCCTTAGCTTACATTTTATTTTATTTTATTTTATCATTTTTTATTAAATTATAACTTAGTAATTTATGCATTTATGGGGTTCAGGGTACTGCTTCGATATACAATGTGAAATGCTTATATTGAACTAAGTAACACATCCATCACAATTATACTCATTTCTCAATAGTTTTGAACTTAGCTTACATTTTAAAAGGAAACTTTTATCCGTCATTGCAAATGGGAAGTTAGTATGATATTACTTGGCCTAAATACGTTATTCTTATAAATAAATGTGTAATGGTAAAATTAAATGTTATTTACATACCTCCTAAGGCCATCTAACATACCACTAACAACTCTGTCCTTCCAGCCATTCAGACCAAAACCCTGACAGATGTAGTTGACTCCTTTCTCTGATATCTCATAGACAACCTTGACAGCTCGTACCTCTCAAATACCTGCAATTGTGCCACATCTCACCACCCTCACTGCTCTCACCCTAGTCCAAGCTGTCCAAGCCAGTATTCTCGTTTGCCAGGATTATTGCAGTAGCCACTTAGCCACTCTGCTCTGCCTTTGCTCTCTGCACTCTTATCCTTCACATGGCAGTCAGAGGGATCCTGTTAAAAACAAGTCAGCCAGGCTTAGTGCCTGTAGCTCAGTGATTAGGGTGCCAGCCGCATACACTGGAGCCAGCGGGTTTGAACCCAGCCCAGGCCTGCCAAACAACGACAACTATAACTAAAAAATAGCCAGACATTGTGGCAGGTGCCTGTAGTCCCAGCTACTTGGGAGGCTAAGGCAAGAGAATCACTTAAGCCCAGGAATTTGGTCAGCCAGCCTGAGCAAGAGCTGTCTCTATAAGAAAAAAAATTAGCCAGGCCTGGTGGCATGCTTCTGTAGTCCCAGCTACTCGGGAGGCTAAAATAGGAGGATCCTTTGAGCCCAGGAGTTTGAGGTTGCCGTGAGCTATGATAAGGCCATTGCACTCTAGCCTGGGTAACAGAGTGAGACCCTGTCTCAAAACAAATCAGATCTTGTCAGTAACTGTTGGCATCTGGCTATTTTTTCTCAATTTAAACAAGGCCCTACCTCAGGGCCTTTGCACTTGTTCCCTCTGCCTTAGATACTCCCTTCATCTACCTGTAAGTCAAGCTTCCTCACGTTCAGGTCTTTGGTCATGACACTTGGTGATAGTAACACTTACTTTGATTCCTCTATTTAAAATTGTTGCCCCTGACTGGGCAAGGTGGCTCACGCCTGTAATCTCACACCTGTAATCCCAGCACTTGGGTGGCCAAATTGGATGGATTGCCTGAGCTCACAGGTTTGAGACCAGCCTGAGCCAGAGTGAGACCTCATCTCTAAACAATAGCCTGGCTTTGTGGCGGGTGCCTGTAGTCCCAGCTGCTTCGGAGGCTGAGGCAAGCCAATCACTTGAGCTCAAGAATTTGTAGTTGCTGTGAGCTGTGACACCACACTCTACCGAGGGCAACAAAATAAAACTCTGTCTCAAAAAAATAAATAAAATAAAATTATTACCCCTTCCCCATTCCCTGCTGCAGAGCACCATAATCTGTCATCGTATGTAATTTACATATTTGTAATTTATGTGTCTCCCTCTAGAATGTAATCTCCATAAGGTCAGGCACTTTAGTTTTGTTTATTGCTTGTTCCTCAGTGTCTTGAAAAGTACCTGACATATAATAGATGCTCAGATATTTATTCTAATTGAATTAATAATGACATGTGGCCCATGCTTCGGGAAATGCTGACATGTACTACGAACGCTTCCCACAGTCCTATATCTTTCCAGTGGGTCTCTTCTGTAGTGGTAAGCCCTACTTGCTGCTGAGAGTCTGGCCATTTGGGGGCTCAGCATTCAAGGCAAAGAGAATTTGAAACTTGTCTGGATCCTGAGTTCTTTCTAGGGGAAGTTGGGGAGGAAGAAGAGACAAGCCAGACTGGTTAGGAGAGCAACCCCAAGAGAGATGCTCTGTGCCCAGGCAAAGGAAGAAAGGCAGTCTTCCCTTCCCTCCCTCAGCCCTATCCTCAGCTGGCCTCATCACCTAGGCTCTGTTCTGGAAGACAGAAATGGCTCAAGCCTCAAGCTGAACTGATAGCATGGTTTGAACGTGTGAGATGTGTTCATGTGTTGCTTTCTTGAACTCCTTGTCAGGCTTTGGGTTTTTTGAAACACATCAGAGAACCAGGTACCCTTTTCTAGCTTTTTACAAGTTGAGGGAGAAACTATAGCTTACAAAATTGAAAAATCATTGAAGATTGTATCGTTGGCATTTGCATTTGCTCCTTAGTTGATTAAGAGGACACCATTTTTATGAGACACGTCCATGGCGACTACTCCTCAGAACGTTTGGGCGTCATTCCAACAAGTGAGCATACCCTTAGTCTCTTCTCTGCCAAGGTCCTTTTGATATTGATAGTTTTCATCTCATTCATCAGCATTTAGATCCTTTATGAGGTTTGTCAAAGGGGTAAGGGTGGGGGTCTTTGAATTTGGTTATCTATCCCTGGTCACTTTACCTGTCACAGAACCATGGTGCTCTTTCCCTCAGGTTGTGCTGGTCAATGCTGATAGCTTTGTAAGTGGCAGGTTTGAGGTGTGGCAATTTGTTTTTTTTTTTTTTTGCATGTTAGCATCTTTATTCCCAGCGAGTGATAATGAGCAGCTAGCTCTAGGCTTACAGGTTCCCCTGGAGTTGCTAGTATCTTGAATTTCTTTCCATTTATTTTAGGAGTAAAAGTCCCTCGCAATTTCCGACTGTTGGAAGAACTCGAAGAAGGCCAGAAAGGAGTAGGAGATGGCACAGTTAGCTGGGGTCTAGAAGATGACGAAGACATGACACTTACAAGATGGACAGGGATGATAATTGGG
>CAUYQV010065429.1:0-17885 GCA_963574575.1 Galagoides demidoff | reverse complement strand
TGTTTTGTATGGTGGCCATGACATCTTACATCATGTCCATCAACATTGCGTAAGGGTTTCAATTTCTTCAGAGTTGCATCTTTGAAATATGTAGCAATTAACTGTGTGGGATTTGGGTTTTTTTTTTTTTTTTTTTTTTTTTAGACAGAGCCTCAAGCTTTTGCCCTGGGTAGAGTGCCATGGCAACACAGCTCATAGCAACCACCCATTCCTGGGCACAAGCGAGTCTCCTGCCTCTGCCAAGTAGCTGGGACCAAAGGCACCCGACACAACGCCTGGCTGTTTTTTGGTTGCAGCCATCATTGTTGTTTGGTGGGCTGGGTTGGATTCGAACCCACCAGCTCAGGTGTATGTGGCTGGCGCCTTAGCTGCTTGAGCCACAGGCGCCAAGCCTCTTTTCTTTTTTTTGAGACAGAGTCTCACTTTGTCACTCTCAGTAGAGTGCCGTACATCACAGCTCACAGCAACCTCAAACTCCCGGGCTCAAGCGATTCTCTTGCCTCAGCCTCCCGAGTAGCTGGGACTATAGGTGCCCACTACAATGTCTGTCTACTTTTTAGAGATGAAGGCTTGCTGTTCCTTAAGCTGGTCTCTAACTCTTGAGCTCAGGTAATCCACCCATCCCAGCCTCCCAAAGTGCTAGGATTATAGGTGTGAGCCACCATGCCTGGCCATGGGGTGTTTTTTTCATACAAACATTACTATTATTATTTTTGAGACAGAGTCTCCCTGTGTCATCCTCGGTAGAGTGCTGTGGTGTCACAGCTCACAGCAACTGCAAAGTCTTGGGCTTAAGTGATTCTCTTGCCTCAGCCTCCCAACTACAGGTGCCTACCACAATACCCAGCTATTTTCCTGTTGCAGTTGTCATTGTCGTTTAGCTGGCCTGGCCCAGCTTGAACCCATCATGTTCGGTGCATGTGGCTGATGCTGTAACCACTGTGCTATGGGCACTGAACCTAAAGATAGTCTTTTTAAAAGAATAGTTTTTTTGGCTTAGCACCTGTAGCTCAGCGGCTAGGTGTCAGCTACATACACTGGAGCTGGTGAGTTCAAATCCAGCCCAGGCCTGCCAAACAGCAATGACAACACCAACCAAAAAATAGCTGGGCATTGTGGTAGGCGTCTGTTGTTCCAGCTACTTGGGAGTCTGAGGCAAGAGAACAGCTTAAGCCCAAAAGTTTGAGGTTGGTGTGAGCTGTGACCCAGCACTCTACCGAGGGCAACATAGTGAGACTCTGTCTAAAAAAAAAAAAAAAAGAATAGTTTTTATGGAAATAATTGAACAGAGATCAACTAGTTTTTCCATCTGTATTTCCACCCTAATATTTGATTAAAGAAAAAGAGAAAGTAATAAACTTTTGTTTTTCTTAATGTTATGAAGGTAAATTATGTTATTATTATTTTTTGAGACAGAGTTTCACTTTGCCACCCTTCTCGGTAGAGTGCCATGGCATCATAGTTCACAGCAACCTCAAACTCTTGGGCTCAAGCCATCCTCTTCAGCCTCCCAAGTAGCTGGGACTGCAGGTGCCCACCACAATGTCTATTTTTTAGAGACAGGGTCTTGCTGTTGTTCAAGCTGGCCTGGAACTCCTGAGCTCAGGTGATCCACTCACCTCAGCCTCTCAAAGAGCTAGGATTATAGGTATGAGCCACTGTGCCTGGCCCTGGGGTGTTTTTTCATACAGATATTATTATTATTATTATATACAGAGTCTCACTATGTCATTCTTGGTAGAGTGCCATCATGTCATAGCTCACAGCAACCTCAAACACTTGGGCTTAAGTGATTCTCTTGCCTCAGCCTCCCAAGTAGTTGGCATTATAGGTGCCCGCCACAAATGCCTGGCTATTTTCTTGTTGCAGTTGTCATTGTTGTTTGGCTGGGCTGGGCTGGATTCCAACCCGCCAGCCTTGGTGTATGTGGCTGGTGTTGTAACCACTGTGCTATGGGCGCCAAGCCATAAAATTATTATTGGGTAAAAAATGTTTACACAAATTTTTAAATTCAGTGTAGAGGGTGGTGCCTGTGACTCAGTGAGTAGGGTGTCAGCCCCATATACCAAGGGTGGTGAGTTCAAACCCAGCCCTGGCAAAACTGCAAGAACAAGAAAAATAATAAAAAAATAAAGTTATAAAAAAAATAAATTCAGTGTAGATTAGGAAGAGTGTTTTTTAAATTTTATTTTTATTGCAAGTTAAAGTGAGGGTACAAACAACAAAGTCACAATATTGAAACTCGTTAGGTAGAGTCCCTCTTGTGGTTATGTCCTACACCCAAGGAAAGACTGCTGATAAAGGTATTAAGAACAGCAACCTGAGTCAGCTCTGGGAGATTGACAGCGGTTGACAGGAGATGGAAGTTACCTGCCCCGGTTTTGTATGATCCTTAATAATTTCTTTGTTCAGAAGTTAGGCTCTTTTCTCTGCCACAATCATTCTTCTCTCTCCTGACTTACTCTAAAGGTAGGAGTGACTGAGGTATTTCTGTCACAGATGGGATGAAGTTAACATAGGAACACCACATAGGGATAACTGGATAGGCTAAATGTTATTTATTACCATCATTACTGCTTTGGAGATGCTCAGTGCTGTAAGTGGAAAAGGAGTTAAAAATCTCTAGGGCCAAATTTCCTGGAATGAATCTGGACTCCTCCAGTTAACTATGTATGTGATCTTAATTTCTCTATGCCTCAGTTTCCATTTTCATAAAATGACAATGCTTACAGCACCCATTTCATGGAGTTTTTTGGAGTAAACGAATGTGATAACCACTTAGTGCAAACTCTGGGCATATAGTAAGTGCTATGAAAGTGTTAGGGTTAGTAAAATACAGGCGGACGGAGGCTGGTAATAGGTAGAGTAGCGTGTTCAGCGTCACCTTTGCAGGGCTGAGCATGTACGTAGATGGTGTTCTTGTGTCCTTAGTGTGCTGGAGGACCTAGCCTTGGCGTGTTTTAGGTGTTAGTAAGCAGCCTCGCTCCCTTGGTAGGATGTGTGCGCCTTGTAGTTTAATGTTGGCACCTCCACAAGGCAGCTGTGTCTGCGGGCTGCACGTAGTGTGTCGCTTGAAGGAAGGTGTTGGATATCCCTGACTGTGGAGGTGACTCTACTTAATGCGTTATAACACATCTAAGAACCGAACAGGTTCTGTCTACTCCTAGCGTTTAGGTGCAGGCGGGGAGAGCTCCGAGGGGCAGCCGGAACCGCGTCTCGGGGCGTGTAGTGGGAGGCGGCGCTGCACAGCTCGGAACGTAGAGGGGACCGTGGGCTCCACACCTGCGGGGGCAATGGGAACCGAGCTCCATGCGGAGGGAGCGTTGTTCCAACGTCCCGGGCCAGCACGCCGGCCGCCGCGAGCTCACGTGTGTGTACCGGGAGGGTCGGTCCACACCTCCTCCAGGCAGCGAAGACCGCGAGCTCGGTGCGTGCGGTAGGAGGTGTCGTTACACACTTCCTGTGGGTCTCGCCGACCGCGGCGCGTTTCCGGTGCCGGCTGGAGCCCGGGTCCGAGCCCCCGCCCCGCTCGCCGGCCCCGCCCCGCCCCGCCCGCGCCCCGCCCCCCGCTCGCCGCGCTCCGAGCCGGGCGCGCGGAGCTCGGGGCGCACGGAGCGGCGCGCGCCGGTCGGCCGAGCCAGGCTGGCGCCCCCGCCCCCCGCCTCACCCCGCCGCCCGCCTTCCCCGCTCCACTTGCCTTCGGTGCCCGGGCCTCCGGCCGCGCTCCTCCCGCCCTCTCACCCCTCCGTCCCGCCCCGTCCAGCCTCAGCTGCCCGGCGCCCGCAGCTCCCCCCCGCAACTCCCAGCCGCCCGCGTTCCTATGGACAGACGCACAGACACCTGCAGGTGGGTGAGAGCCCGCGCGCGGAGCGGGGACGAGCGCGCCGACGCTGCGACCCGGGCGGGGAGCCCCTTTGTGTGGGGGGCGGCCGCGCGGGCGACTGCGCTGCTTTCCCCTCGGCGGCCGCGCAGTGACCCGGCCGAACCCTCCTTTTGTCTCCTGTGAGGGGAGCGAGGCCGGAGTGAGGGCAGAGACCCGGGCGGCCGGCTGGGCGGGCGCGAGGGGCAGCGAGCTCCGGCGGCCGCTTTGGTCGGGCTGCCGGGGGCCGGCCCCCAGCCCGGTAGCTCCTGTCGCCGCGGCGGCCGCGGGCGCCCTGCGTGGGTCTAGCTCTGCTCCTGCTCCTGCTCCTGTTCTGCTCTTGCTCCTGGGTCTGTTGGAGGTGGGAACGAGGGCGGGAAGGAGGAAGAAAAGATCTGCCCTCGTAGTTTCCAAGTCTTGAGATGATTGTGGAGGAAGAGAGGTGGCTCGGGGCTGTGCCCGACTGGCTTCCCTCCTCGGGAGGCACACCGAGGTGCGTTTGGGGCGTGTGTGCAGGAACGTGCACCGCTGCGCTCCCTTATTTATTGTTTCTAACGGAGGAGGGCTTTCTCCAAAAGGCTCTTCCGCGCCCCCCCCCCCATTGGAGGCTGCGCACAGTGGCGTGTGTTTGTTATCAAATACATCAAGAAATGTATCCCCTGGGAAGCCAGGGGTTGGACTGAAACAACATCAAATCAAAATCAAACCAGAGCAGAGGATATTTTTGGTTTTCTCATGTCTTTCTTTCCTTTTTTAAGGTTAGATAGGAACTTAAAGAGAACATGGCTGTGATTTTTACAATTATGTGTATTTATTATTTTTTTTTTCCTGAAGTTTTGGAGTAAAGTTTTGTTTTTCCCCCAGACTTGTTAGGATTAACATGACGGAATCTTCTGCCTATTAAACAGTTAACAAGCGAGTCAGGTAGTGACTGCTTCCGTGGTGGTTAAACTGGAGTGCGGTAAACAATGCTCTACCTTTTATGCTGTTTTAAGATACGAGATCTTTCACAACATAGGAGAAGAACATGGATGCTAGAATTGATTTTTCCAGCTATTATTGTGCTTCCCGTACTTCATATATTTAGGTTTTATACATAGTGACCCAGAGGTTGGGTTGTATATGTTGGGTACAGTGTTTTGAAAATTAGTGAGAAGGAGATAGTTTTGATTTCTCTTATTTAATTACCTAGCTAAGTTTCTTTACGAAAAGTTGCTTTGTATTTGTAGATATTTAAATGATAAATGATTTCGAATAATTACTAATTATAACAGATTTCTTGATGCAAGTATGGGTTTCTATCTTTGTATTTAATCTCAATCTGCTGCTCACTTCTGGAAACTTTTTTTTTTTTGCTTAAACTGAGACTTTATTGACAAACTTAAGTTTGACAGTTATCAAGACCTTTTTTTTTTTTAAAGCAATTTTGGGGGGGGGCACGCCGATGATTATATGTAGAAAATGGAGGCTTTCTTTCACAAAAAGCATTACCATCTAAACTTGAAGGGAAAACAGTATGGTGGAAAATTATTTGTTGTTTAAATTTCCATCAAGTAAAATGTAGAAATTAACCAGAAAACAATATACTGTTTAATACATTTTAAATTAGGCAAATTGATTTTTGTCATTATAAAAAGAGATAGTTTAATATGCCTAACGTAGATTCTTGCCCTAGTTACATTAACAGATTATTGCATACCTAATTTTATAAGTGTCTGGTATGTATGTTTATGCACACTTAAAACCTACCAATGATCAAGCCAACCCCCTTGAACTTTTATTCCTGCTTTGACTTCCAGTGTGAATTAGGCAAGTGAATTTAAATTCTACACAATGGCACAGAGCTTTGTGTGTGGCTCTGTGCCTTTGTAGGCCCTTGACCAGTGTTCCTGTTCTTTTTCCATTAAGAATAGCCCAAAGAGGAAAGGTATTGAAATTTGGTCAGGCTTTATCATGAGTGGAGTTCTAGACCATTCGTAGAATCTAGGTCTTAGATATACATACTCTTTTAGATTTTAGATATACATACTCTTTATTAGTTAGCTCTTCAAGGTATCAAAAAAGATAAATTAACAAATTGAATGGCTTATTTATGTATTTACAAGGCAGTCAGTGGTAGTGATAAGATTTAACAAAGAGTCACTGTATAAACATTAACAGAGTGTGGCCTGTATTGAGAATTGTTTTGACAAAGTTGTAGTTGTGCCCAACAGTTTTCTGGGATGTCACTGTAGTCTTTATGTGGGCTGGCTAAAAGATAATATCTATTTTTTTTAACTGATATGTAGATACTATTTGCTTTCTGTATAATTAATGGTACTGTTTTAGTGTAAACTAGAAGCATTCCAGAGAACCTTAACATTTCCAACTGATTTCCCTTCTGGTAAGTTGGTGCTTAGGAAGGCATATAAATTATTTTTCATTTTTCATGGTTGACATTTTTTCCTGCTACTTTTTATCTTCTGACAAATAAATGCTACTTACAGAAAATTTGAATTTGTACAAAATTGGATTTTTAAATATAGCTGACATTTAGCAACTTCTTCTTTTTTTTTTAAACAACGCTAAATTGTCTGCAGTTACATTTGATAGGTTTTCCAAACCATGGACTTCTCTAGCATTTTCCTGTTCATTGGTTATCAGTGTGGTATTGTTAAAGGAAACTTAAAATGGCCACTTTGTGTAAACTGGAACCCACAAATGAGCAATATTATCAGTTGTAATAAATGGAAAACAGAAAAGTGATAATTTCATTCTTTGTACCATTCCAAAGACATTTAAGTCCCCCTCCCCCCCCCTTTTTTTTTATTAGCCTGGTGGGGAAGCAGGTCTGACCATGAGAGGTGTAGATCTGACCTCTCATTCCAGCTTTTTTTTTTTTTTTTTTAATCATCATGCATTGTTTAAGAACAGCACAAACCCCATGCTGCTCGCCAAAAATGCAGAATTCATTCTTGGATTAATATTCTGGTACCAGATGTATGAGGCTGGCTCTAAGTAAGCTTTTTCTCTTAAGTACTGTCAAAAATAGAGAAGCTGAAGATTGGAGAGAAGCCATTTATTTTGAACAGTTTGTTTTCTGACAGTTTGTGTCTGTAAAGAAACCTGCTCATAATATTTACTTAGGAGATCTACATAGTTGCCTAAAGAAGCCCCACAGGTTTCCTTTTTTTTTTTTCTTTTAAAAAAGTTTCCATTGAGCTTCACTCTTATATGATAACTTCTTGACTTTGCTTCTGATTAGTTGATTTATGGAGTTTATTTACCAGCATGATTGGAGAATTCTTTTGCTAGACTGAAATTGCACTCTGCCTGTGCTCTGGTCTGTTTCCTAGGTAACAAATGCACTGCATAGATTCCATAATGAGGACTGTGGTTGGCCAGTTACTGTGTAAATTCTGTTGTTTGGTAAAGCTTAGTCTCATATTCAAATAAAGGTCAAGAAACCAACAGTACTAAAAATGCAAATTTTTGAATTTTATTTTGTATCCAATGCCAACAAAGTTTAATAGGCTTTTCTGGGGAAAGGCAGATTATGCAGCCGTATTCAAGTTTGTTTTGCAAAGTCTTACACTTAAATAGTTGGAGAGCATTTTTCTCTGTTGCATACTTGTAATGCTAATGGTCTAGTGGCAAAGAGGATATATTTCAGAAACATGTTATCTATCACACTTACAAATAATATAGAAAGTAAAGGATTGTGGCCTAGGACATGAGCAATACTTTTGTATTGAAAGGAAAGTAACATGTCTCAAAAGAAAAATTTATACAGTTTGTAAGAAATGTAATTCTAAAAAATTATAAGAAGACATTAAAACATTTAAGGTATTTTTTACCATTAAAAATCTTACCATAAAACGAAGCCTTTTCACTCCAGTTTTTTTTCTTTCTCCTCTGTCTGAGCTTTGGCCTGGCGAGGGTCAGAGTGCAAGTCTCTTCTTGGTAGCTGCAAGTTAAAGAATAGCTTTTCCTTCTGCCTTCTTTTCCTGTTAAACTACACGGCCTCTGTGTTAGGACAAGAAGTAGTATGTGATGGTAGTTGAAGGGATGCTAGTTATTAGCTGTTTGTTTAAAAAAAAAAATGCAAAGAACCAGAATTCCATTAAAAGCCACTGCAAATATGTTTTTATGTGATGCTTGAAAATGTTTTTGTTTGTTAATGAAGATTTTGTTAGCTGAGCATTAAAAGAAAACATACACATTCTTTTTTAATTCTAAAGGATTATCCAAAGTTGCCTCCATTACTTTCCCCTTGCCTTGTTGGATTGTTCTGGAGTCTTCATTTACCAAAAGGTTAACTTTCATTTCAGGAATAGGATGTATCTTGGTAGGATTCTTTTTCTTTTTGGTTTTCCTTAAAACTAATATCACTTAAAACTTTTCTGTCCTTTTCTAATCGCAAATATTGTATCCTTTTAGGTTTTCCTTATATTTTCCCTTGTAAATATTTATTATTATTTTTAAATTTTATCATTTTTTAAGGCATAATCACTACTTGTCACATTCATATTTCTGCAACAGAGTTAACAATATTTGTGAATTCTTTTTTTTTTTTAAGACAGAGTCTCACTTTGTCTCCCTTGGTAGAGTGCTGTGGCTTCATAGCTCACAGCAACCTCACACTTGGGCTCAAGTGATCCTCTTGCCATAGCCTCCTGAGAAGCTGGGATTACAGGTGCCCTCCACAACGCCAGTCTGTTTTTTTAGACACAGGGTCTCCATTTAGCTCAGGGTGGTCTTGAACTCCTGAGCTCAGGGACTATCTCTGACTCCTTTATTTTTAGTTTCATCTTTTTTATGTATTCAAGCTCTTCATTATTTTTATATTTGTTTATTTTTTTTTGGGACAGAATCTCACTTTGTTGCCTTTGGTAGAGTGCGGTGGCGTCAGAGCTCACAGCAACCTCCAACTCTTGGACTCAAATGATTCTCTTGCCTCAGCCTCCCAAATAGCTAGGACTATAGGTGCCTGCCACAATACCCAGCTATTTTTACAGACAGGTCTTGCTTTGATGCAGGCTGGTCTCCAACCTTTGAGCTCAGGCAATCCATCTGCCTCAGCCTCGCAGAGTGCCAGGATTACAGGCATGAGCCACCGCAACTGGCCCCTCTTCATTATTTTTATTTATTTTTATTTTTATTTTTTGAGACAGAGCCTCAAGCTTTTGCCCTGGATACAGTGCTGTGGTGTCACAGCTCACAGCAACTTCCAAATCTTGGGCTTAAGTGATTCTCTTGCTTCAGCCTCCCAAATAGCTGGGACTACAGGCACCTGCCACAACTTCCGGCTGTTTTTTGGTTGCAGTCATCATTGTGGTTTTGGCGGGCCCTGGCTGGATTCAAACCCACTGGGTCTGGTGTATGTGGCTGGTGCTTTAGCTGCTTTGCTGCTTGAGCTATAGGTGCCAAGCCCTCTTCATTATTTTTGAATACTTTATTTTGAATGAGTTGAAGTAGAAATATTTGGAGTTTTTTTTGAGACAGAATCTGAACTCTGTCATCCTGGGTAGAGTGCTGTGGTATCTTCATAATTCCCAGTGACCTCAAATTCCTGGACTTAAGCAGTCCTTTTGCCTCCACTTCCTGAATAGCTGAGACTGTAGGCACCTGCCACCACACCAGGCTAGTTTTTCTGTTTTTCGTAGAGATGGGAGTCTCGCTGTTGCTCAGGCTGGTCTTGAACTCCTGAGCTCAAAGGATCCTCCTACCTTGACCTCCTAGAGCTCTAGGATTACAGGTATAAAATAGAAAATTCTGAATCATTGGTATGGAATACTAGAGAATCTGTGGCCAAATTCAGTGGAAATGCTAATGCTGTAATTTTTCTTGTGAGTTCTGAGGAAATATTTCTTTTGGCGCTCTTTTTCAAATATCGGTCTTTCTACTTTCATTGTAAGTTATACACCATCCTGGTCTTTTCACACATGTTCTGATGACTCTTGAAACTAGTATCCAGTAAAGGCCTCTCTCCAGTGACCAACTGTAAATAGTCACTTGATATTCTATAAGCATTTCACATTCTACATACCCCAACCTAATGTATCATCCTCCTCTTCAAATCTGTCTTCTCTTTTATTCCCTAGCTCAGTGCGTTGGGAACATCGTCCAGCTGTTTTCCCAGTCCAGAAATTGAGGGATTATCTCTGACCCTTTATTTTCAGTTTTATCCCTTTTACGTATTCAAGCTCCTCAGTTGATTCTTGGTCCCCAGGATTTTTTTGTTCTGCCTGTTTACCACGTATGAATCACGTACTAGCCTGTTACCTCTACATTCATCTTAGTTCTGCAGTTACATATATTCTGCACAGGTTCTTATGATCAGGCTTCTCTTACCATTTAATAGTCTGAAGTTCATCAGATCCTTAGAAATGGCTCATGTGAAAAATACCCCCTGCCTTTCATATTTAACACTGTTCACCTGTGGCTTTTATACTTAAAGGCCAGTCTGGCTGAATAAAATACTTTTACTTAGCTGATTCCAATTCATGCCTGGAATCCTAGCATTCTGGGAGGCCAAGGTGGGTGGATTGCTTGAGCTCAGGAGTTCAGACCAGCCTGAGCAGTCTTTACTAAGACTAGGAAAAATTAGCTGTGTTTGTGGCAGGCACCTGTAGTCCCAGCTACTTGGGAGGCTGAGGCAGGAGGATTGCTTGAGCTTAGGAATTTGAGGTTGCTGTGAGCTGTGATGATGCCACACCCAGGGCAACCGAGCAAGTCTCTGTCTCAAAAAAAAAAAAAAAAGAAAAGACAAGAAAAGAAAACAAACTTGACTCACTTTTTATCTCTCAAGCATCTTATAAAATGAAAATGTTACTTTACTGCAGTAGTTGTCAAACTTTTCCTGTGAAAGGCCAGATAGTAATTATCTTAGGTTTCGCAGGTTATAGGTCTCTGCAACAATTGATTCAAGTGCCAGTGCATTGCAAAAACTGCATCCATAGTATATAAAGGCAGCATGACCGTGTTCCAATAAGACTTTATTTACAGAACCAGGCAGTGGGCTGGATTTGGCCTGTGAGCCTTACTCTACTGTATTGCATTCTGGTAAAATGTATTGTTGTCAATACCAATATGATTTTCTTTCTTTCTTTTTTTTTTTTAATTTTTCTTTAGAGACAGAGTCTCACTTTGTTACCCTCAGTAGAGTGCTATGGTGTCACAGCTCACAGCAACCTCCAACTCCTGGACTTAGGCAGTTCTCTTGCTTCAGCCTCCCTAGCAGCTGGGACTACAGGCGCTTGCCACAATGCCCAGCTATTTTTTTGTTGCAGTTTTGCCGGGGTCGGGTTTGAACCTGCCACACTCAGCACATGGGGCTGTTGTCCCACTCACTGAGCCACAGGCGCCACCCTGATTGTCTTTCTTTTATGAGTAACTCTCTCTTTTCTGCCTAGATGCTCAAAAGACTTTTTTCTTGTCTTTAAAGCCGATAATTTTGCTAGCTTAAGGCTAACTGTTCTCGATTAGTTTTCCCAGATGCATAGTGTGTTTTTTGTTATATTGGTCCAGTCTTTTAATACATGTCTTCCATCAATTATAGTTTTTTAGTGTTTATTCTATCCCATTGTTTTCATTTTCTTTGGGGTCTTCTGCTGCAGGTATGCTGCATCTTTGGTTGTCTTTTTTCTTCAGATTCTTTTTCTCTTTTTTGGTGGGTAGAGTGCCATGGCATCATAGCGCACAGCAACCTCAGACTCTTGGGCTTGAGCAATATTCTTGCCTCAGCCTCCTGAGTAGCTGGGACTGTAGGCCTGCACCACTATACCTCACTAGTTTTTTTATTTTTTGTAGAGATAAGAGTCTTGCTCAGGTGGGTCAGGAAGTCTTGAGCTCAAGCTGTCCACTGGTCTCCACCTTCCAAGAGTGCTGGGATTATAGGTGTGAGCCACTGCACCCAGCCCTGTCTTATTTTTTATATTTGCTTTATTCTTGCATTTTCCCCGTTTTTATCCTTTAGTCCCTTCAGTGTATTTTCCATGCTATCTATCTCATGAGTCTGGTTTTGTCTTCCTGAGTTACTTTTCCTTTTTGACTCTTTCTTGAACTCTGTCATTTCTTACTGTACACTGCTGTTCATTCGTAGCTTCTATCATTTTCTTAAATTCTTTTAATTCACTTTGAAATACTACGTTTGACTTCTTATCTCCTTTGTGGACAAATTTTTGTGATGTGCTTTCCTTGGCTATTGAAACATTGACTTTTTTAAGTTATTTTTTTCTCACAGTACTTTTTCATAGTATTTTTTCATTTAATTCTTGCCTTTTGTTCAAGTTTAAATTAGATGGATTACCCTGTACTTTAGGAGAAGGTTCCTATCATAGAGGTGGGAGTGGGCCAGTGTAGTTTTCCTAGTTTCATGGTTTGAAGATTTTCTCCTTTGTTACTTATCTGAAATATTTTAAAAATATGACCAATCACTTAAAATCAAAGTAAGGTAGCATTGTACATTGACTAAAATAGGTAAATGGGAAAAATGAAAAGTATCAAGTGATAGGAAGAATGTAGAGTAGTTGGATTTTTCCTGCACTGCTGTTGGAAGTATTGGTAGAGTAAATCGTTATGGAAATATGAATCGGTACAAGCAATTTGGACAGCTGTTTGGCAGTATCTGCTGAAGCTGAATGTGTGTATACCCTGCGACTGGTAATTCCACTATAAGAAATACTGAAATGCTCATAGCACTGTTCATAATAATCTGAAAGTGAAATCCGCCCAAGTGACTCTTAGTGTAATATCTGACAGTGTGACATTGATGGCCCCAGTAAATCACATCTGGTACCTATACCTTTGTGTTCTGCTCTTCCATAGTGAGTCTGATTTTGGCCATGTAACTTGCTTTGGCCAGTTGGACTTTTTTTTTTTTTATTTATTTTTTTTTGAGACAGAGTCTCAAGCTATCCCCGTGGGTAGAGTGCCGTGGCATCACACCTCAGAGCAACCTCCAACTCCTGGCCTGCCTCAGCCTCCCAAGTAGCTGGGACCATAGGCGTCCGCCACAATGCCCGGCTATTTTTTGGTTGCAGCTGTCATTGTTGTTTGGCGGGCCCGGGCTGGATTCGAACCCACCACCTTAGGTGTACGTGGCTGGCGCCTTAGCCACTTGAGCCATAAGCACCTAGCCTGGCCAGTTGGACTTTAGCAAGCATCATGCAGCGGAGGCTTGGAAAATGCTTAGGCATTGGGGGAAATACTGCCCTGAGACCGTTGTAGGAGGGTAAGGAAGTATAGGAGTAGGAGAGGTCATGTGGAGAAGACTCAAGGTGCCAACTGATGACCAGTCCTTACACTGCCAAACATGTGAGTGAGGCCATCTTTGAGCTGCTACCTTAGCTGACCTTGCAGCTGAAAGTAGCTATATGAACAAGTCCAGGGAAGAAACTGCTCCGAAAACCCATAGCATTGTGAAAAACAGATTTTGTTTAAGCCACTGAATTTTTAGGTGATTTGTTACACAGCAATTTTTTTTTTTTTTTTTTTTTAAGATAGAGTCTCACTTTGTTGCCCTGGGTAGAGTGCTGTGGCGTCACAGCTCACCGCAACCTCAAACTCTTGGGCTTAAGTGATTCTCCTGCCTCAGCCTCCCAAGTAACTGGGATTACAGGTCCCTGCCACAATGCCTGGCTATTTTTTCGTTGCAGTTGTTTAGCTCAACTGGGCCAGGTTCAAACCTGCCACCCTCTGTGTATGTGGCTGGCACTGCAGCTACTGTGCTACGGGTGTGAGCCCGTTACACAGCAATATTAAGCTGACTCAGAATTGATATGAAATCATGTGTTTACACAGTGGACTACTGTATAGCAGTGAGAACGAACAGTCGACAACTGCGTGCACCAATATGTATGAATCTCACAGACATATGTTGTGCTCAAGAAGCCAGACACAGCGGAGTTCGTACTGTATTTCTGCATATGTATAAAGTCCCCAAACTGGCAAAACCAATCTGTTCTGTTAGAAGCAAGAGTAGTAGCAACCCTTGGGGGAGAAGTGACTAGAAAGAAGGAGGTGGAGGCTGCTGGGGTGCTGGAAGGATTGTTTCTTGATCTGGTTGCTGGTTAAATAAGTGTCTTCTACTTCTGAAATTAGGATATATCGGCAAGTTCACTTATTATTGTCCTTATCTGATTGTGTATTTCAATGTAACGGAAAAAATGTGGCCTCTTTATGTGGGCTTCTCTTGAGATTGACCTCCTTTGGGGGTCTCTCCTTTATCCCCACTGATGTTCTATATTTGATTTGGATTCTAGTCTCCCACAATTTCCCCCCTAAAGGCTCTTAGTAGGTCCTCATGGTCTTACAGTGTCCAGAAGCCTGAGAAACTTTACTCATTCTTACATACAATTTCACTTAAAAGGTCTCCTTTCTTTCTGAGAGTAATTTTCTGTAATTTCTTTTTCCCAACTCTTAGAGACATTAGAACTCTCCCTTTTCTACCTTCATCTGCCCAGTTGCTAATCCCATGTGGGTGCTAGCTTTGGGGGTATTTTTCCCCCAGACAGTTTATCTGGAACTCGTGGATCTACTTTATCACCTAATTGGGTTGAACATCTTTTGTTATATTCCACCTATTTTTGTTATCTTCTGCCATCTGTAGGTTCCTTCCCCAGATAATTGTAGATATACTTGAAATTGTAAGATAGAATACGGAGAGGTTGTTTGCATACTTTTCTCAGTTTCCCCCAAAGATAACTTCTTGTAGAGCTGTATTTATAATAGTGCAACCAGGATATTGACATTTTATGGGCTGAGTTGTGTCCCTCCAGTTCATATGTTAAAGCCCTTACCCCCAATACCTCAGAATATGACTATATTTGAAGATACGGTATTTAACAGGGTGTTGAAGTTCAGAAGAGGCTGATAGAGTGGGCCCTAATCAATTTAGTCTGGTGTCTTTATAAGAAGAGAAAGTTTGGACACACACAGAGGTATGGGGGTGCACACAGAGGAAAAACCGTGTGAGAACACAGTGAGAAGGTGGCCGTCTGCAAGCCAAGCAGAGAGGCTTCAGAAGAAACTAAGCATGCTAACGGCTTGGTCTTGGAATTCTAACCTCCAGAATTGCCAGAAAATAAATTTCTGTTGTTTTCAGGCAGTGGGTTTATAGCATTTTGCTGTGGTAGCCACAGCAAACTAATTCATTGATATTGTTAAAATGCACCACTATTACTTAGATTTTCAGTTCACTGATGCTCACTTTGTGTGTGTGTGAGTGCTAAGTTCAATACAGTTGCGTTACCTGTTTAGGCTCCTGTTTCTGCCGGCCTCTCCATCTCTTCCTCACCCCTATTCCTGTAACCTGTTTGTACGATTAGATTTGAGGAGAGTCCAGGACTCAGTGTCTGCTACCATCTTGGTGCTTCACCCTCTTGCTTGCTTAGAAGTCCTTGGTTTATTTTTAAGTAAGGTGTTTTTTTGTTGTTGTCTTGGAAGACTCTTTTTTTCCTTTTTTAAAATTTCAGATTAGTATGAGGGTACAAATGATAAGGTTACAGCGTTTGCATTTGTTAGGTAAAGTCCCCATTGTAGTTGTGTTCTGCCCCTAGGAGCTGTACCCCTTAGGTGGTTGCACACCTGTCCTCCTCCCTCCTCTCACCTTCTCACCTCCAGCTTGGATTGAATCGAGTTTTTCTCTGCTGTGAGCATGTATTAGTTTGTCTACTGGCTTCGGATTAGTATTGAGTACATTGGATACTTTTCCATTTGGAAGACTATTTTTTTTCCCTATTGATCAAAGGGGACAAATATCTGATTAGGTAAGAATGGGTAAGATATGCAAATAAGCTGATTTATTAACAGCTTTTCTAGTTTATCTGGTTTATAGTGATAAGCCAATACATACTTGTTGCAAGGATTTAATTTTTTTCTAAATTACTTAGATTGTTAACATTTTCAAGACAAATCTGGTTCAGCAGTTTATTTTATCTGGCAGCTTCAGAAAACAAGGAGCTCTATGTTAGTGGATTTCCTATATAACTAAAGTTTATCTCCTGGACAAAACTTTTAAGCTTTTAATCATTTTTAGTGAAGATAGTCCTCAAATGTAGTTTAAGTGAGGGTAGCAGTTTAGTTGTTTTTTGGAAATCTGGCAAAGAAATTATTTTCTGCCATCTGGGTGAACTCAAGCAACTTGAAAAATTTACTTAAGTTTTAAGCTCTGAAGTTTTGCAACTTTAGGCCAGTTTTCTTTTTTTCTTTTCTTTTAAGACAGAGTATTTCTCCCTTTATTGTCCTCGGTAGACTGCCATGGCACCTTAGCTCACAGCAACCTAAAACTCTTGGGTTCAAGAGAGCCTCTTGCCTCAGCCTCCCAAGTACCTGGAACTACAGGCGTTCACCATATACCTGGCTATTTTTTAGAGATGGGGTCTCGGGATCTTGCTGTAGCTGGTCTTGGACTCCTCAAGCAGTTCACCAGTCTTGGCCACTGAGGGTCCTAGGATTACAGGTGTGAACCACTGTGCCTGGCTGATTTTAGGCCAGTTTTCTACAATTCAAGAAAGGATCAATCCTCCCACCGGACGTGCCCATAAAAATTCACTGATTTAGGTTTGGCGCCTGTAGCTCGGGGTGCCAGCTACATACACTGGAGCTGGCCGGTTCGAGTCTGGCCCAGGCCTGCCAAACAACAGTGACAACTACAAGCAAAAAATAACCGGGCATTGCGGCTGGTGCCTATAGTTCCAGCTACTGGGGAGGTTGAGGCAAGCCCAAGAGTTGGAGGTTGCTGTGAGCTGTGATGCCACAGTTCTGTACTGAGGGCAACAGCTTAAGACTCTGTCTCAAAAAAAAAAAAAAAAAATTCACTGATTTACCAAAATGTTTAGATAGCTTTTGAAGATTTTTTTTTAAGTTTTTAAACAAATACTGATTAAGACTTATATACATAACATGCATAAATCTATGTGTAGAGTGGAGTAGATTATTTTCCCCTTTTATTTTGAATTGATACATAATAATTCTACATGTTCATGAAATACAGTGACATTTCCATACATGCATACAATGTATAATGATCAAATCAGGGTAATTAGCATACTCATCACTTCAAACATTGATCATTTCTTTGTGTTGTGAACATTCAAAATCCTCTCATCTACCCTTTTGAAGATACACAATAAATTCTAGTTAACCACATGCCATCATGCTGTGGAACACCTGAGCTCGGCTCCTGTTCTAGCTGTGATCTTGTATGTGTTAGCCAACCCTCTCTCTGGCCTCTCATCCCAGTTGTTCTTCTCCTTCTTCTTCTTCTTTTTTTTTTTTTTAAGAGGCAGAGTCTCACTTTAGCTCATAGCAACCTTCAACTCCTGGGCTTAGGTGATTCTCTTGCCTCAGCCTCCCGAGTACCTGGGGCCACAGGCACCTGCCACAATGCTAGCTATTTTTTTGTTGCAGTTATTGGCCGGGGCTGGGTTCCAACCCTCACCCTACCCACTGAGCCACAGGCACCGCCCCTCTCATCCTACTTCTAATACCCTCAGTTCTACTTTCTACTTCAATAATCTCAATTTTTTTTTAAACTCCTCCTAATGATTGAAAATATTTGGTATTTATCCTTCTGTGCCTGACTTATTTCACTTAATGCAGTATAGCCCAGGCTCATCTATGTGACTGTGAATGACAGGATTTCGTTCTATTTTTATGGCTGAATAATACTCCATTGTGTGTATATACTCATTTTCTTTGTGGAGGACATTCAGGTTTCTTCTGTGTCTTAGCTATGTGGATAGCAGTGCAGTAAGCATGAGGGTGCAGGTGTCCCTCTGGTATACTGAGTTCCTTTTCTTTGGATATATTAATATATCCAGTACTGGGATTGCTGGATTGTATAGTAGTTTTATTTTTAGCTTTTTGAAAAACCTCCACATTGTTTTATTTTTTTATTTTTTTATCTTTTTTTTTTTTTTGAGACGGAGCCTCAAGCTATCCCCCTGGGTAGAGTGCCATGGCATCACAGCTCATAGCAACCTCCAACTCCTGGGCTCAAGCGAGTCTCCTGCCTCCGCCTCCCAAGTAGCTGGGACCACAG
>CAUYQV010065425.1:0-16930 GCA_963574575.1 Galagoides demidoff | reverse complement strand
ACGGAGCCTCAAGCTATCCCCCTGGGTAGAGTGCCATGGCATCACAGCTCATAGCAACCTCCAACTCCTGGGCTCAAGCGAGTCTCCTGCCTCCGCCTCCCAAGTAGCTGGGACCACAGGCGCCCGCCACAACGCCCGGACGTTTTTTGGTTGCAGCCATCATTGTTGTTTGGCGGGCCCGGGCTGGGGATTTGAACCCGCCACCTTAGGTGTACGTGGCTGGCGCCTTAGCCGATTGAGCCACAGGTGCCGAGCCGAATGGCTGACTTTTAATGTCGGCTGGCCACCAGAGGGCACCCTCCATCTTCCGATTATTCTCCAGGTTAAAAATGTTTACAAGTCTGGAACAGGACACCCAGACCAAATTCCGGATATCACTGTATGGCAAGACTTAGTGGAGAACCCACCAGACTGGTCAAAGGCCATGCTGCCTCCAAGTCCCAGCGACCAAAAAGAGATAATGGCCTTAAAAGAGAAACGCTCATACTCTAAGCAACCCATGCCCCCGCAACCCACTGCCCCTAACCCCTTATACCTCGTTTTGAAGGGAGGCAAGGATCCAGAAACCCTCTTTCCACCTCCATACCAGAACACCCCTGCTCCTCACCTGCAGGGGCCAGATAATGAAGCTGTCCCTTTAAGAGGAAACCTGGCTGGGAGCCCGCCCCACACTCGCTGGAGGGTGTGGCAAGAACAGCCTTGAGTCACCGCTGACTCTACAGCCCTCCCCCTTTAAGTAGTCAGTCCTCCCGATAAGGAAGGAGAACAGCCCCTGCATTACTGGCCTTGCCACCAATGACTTATATAACTGGAAAATGCAAAATCCTCCTTTCTCTGAGAAACCCACTGTACTTGTTAACCTTTTAGATTCCATTCTCTTTACCTACCAGCCTACCTGGGATGATTGCCAGCAACTCCTACAGGTCCTGTTCACAACTGAGGAGCGGGGGTGAATTTTAGCAGAAGCAAGAAAGTCCGTCCCTGGAGAAGATGGGACCCTTACCCTTAACCAGGCTTTCATTGATGCAGCTTTCCCCCTAACCCAACCCACTTGGGATTTTAACACAGCTGAAGGTAAGGAGAGGTTCCGAGTTTACCACTGGACTCTGATGGGAGGGCTTAGGAAGGCTGCCCGGAATCCAACCAACTTGGCAAAGGTATACAATGTAGTGTAGGACAAGACAGAGACGCCAGCAGCATTCTTAGAGCGCATAATGGAGGTGTTTCGCACTTAAACGCCTATGGATTCAGAGGCGGAAGATAGTAAGCCTGCTATAATTATGGCTTTTGTCAATCAGTCCACCCCAGACATCCAGCAGAAACTTCAGATAAGAGACAAGCTAGGTAGACAATCCCTTCAGGATCTGTTGACAATTGCAGAAAAAGTGTACAACAATAGAGAAACTCCAGAAGAGAAGCAGTCATGCTCAGCTAGGAAGCAAACCCTAGACCTGGTAAGGATTTTGCTGGTCTCCATGGCAGGAACTCCGGAAGCTAAACTACCTTGCTAAAGGTAAGGAGACAGTCCCCTAGGCAGGCCTGCCAACTAGTAATAGACCCTATCTCTGCAAAGACAAATGTGTGTACTGCAAAGAGAGTGGACACTGGGCCTGCGAGTGCCCTAAGAAGAGGGGCCCAGAGCAGAGAGACGGAGTCCCTGTGTTAGAACTTGAAGAACTAAGCTATTAGAGGGGTCAGGGCTTGAGACCCCTCCCTGAGCTCATTGATACCAAGGCCCAACATTCAGTTCTGATCAAAGACAAATGGACCCTAGATTTCCAGAAGTCTTGGGTGCAGGGTGCCACTGGCATGAAACAGTATTCATGGACTACCTGAAGAACCATGGACCTAGGCATGGGTTGGGTATCCCATGCGTTCATGGTTATTCCTGACTGCCCCTACCCTCTCTTGGGGTGTGACATCCTCACCAAGATAGGAGCACAGATCACTTTTGAGAAAAATGGGCCCCAGGTGACTGATCAACAATGGTCCAAGTACTGACCATCTGCTTAGAAGATGAATATTGGCTACATCAGCCTCCTCAACCAGCCCCCTCACCCAAAGACATGACAGAGTGGATTCGCCAATACTCTGCGTCATGGGCAGAAACCAGAGGAATTGGGCTAGCCTCGCACTGGCCTCCCATTCTAGTAGAACTAAAGCCCAATGGCTGAGCCTACCTGGGTGCAGCAATATCCTATGTCTCAGGAGGCACAGAATGGTATACTGCCCCATATGTGGAGGTTTAAAGAGGCTGGAATTTTAGTTCCTTGTCAGTTGGCCTGGAATACCTCCCTGTTGCCAGTCAAGAAGCCTTTAACGATTACTGGCCTGTCCAGGACTTGAGAGAAGTCAACAAAAAGATAATAGATAGCCACACCACTGTGCCTAACCCGTACACCCTCCTGAGCTCGCTGACTCCAACTAAGACATGGTATACAGTGTTAGAACTTAAAGATGCCTTTTTCAGCCTCCTGCTAGCCCAACAGAGTCAGGCCCTGCTTGCCTTCGAATGGAGCAACCCTGAATGTGGCATCCATGGGCAGCTCACCTGGATCCACCTACCACAAGGGTTTAAGAACTCTCTCACCATCTTTAATGAGGTGTTACACGAAGACCTTGGTGACTTCCATAAGACACACCCTGATCTGACCCTATTGCAGTATGTAGATGACATCTTGTTGGCAACAGACTCAGAATCCGTGTGTCCAAGGAACACGAGACCTACTGGTCACTCTTGGCTCCCTCGGCTATCAAGCCTCAGCAGAAGGCTCAGCTTTGTCAACAAAGCATGAGTTATCTGGGATATGTACTGAGGAGGGGGTCAGCAGTGGCTAACCCAGGCCAGAAAAGAAACAGTACTGAAAATCCCAGTGCCTACGTCAGCCTGGGCAGTTAAGAGTTCCTAGGCTCAGCAGGCTTTTGCCAGCTCTGGATTCTGAGCTTTGCTGAAATGGCCAAACCTCTGTATGAAGCCACTAAAAACACTCAACCTTTTTGATGGACTGAGGAACAAAGTAAGGCTTTCCACACCTTAAAGAAGGCCCTACTGTCTGCCCCTGCATTACCAGGCCCTTTCACCTGTACGTTGATGAACACAAAGAATAGTGAAAGGGGTGCTAACTCAGACTCTAGGGCCATGGAACCGGTCAGTGGCTTATCTGTCAAAAAAACTAGATCCTGTAGTAGCAGGGTGGCCTCCATGCTTGCAGATTATAGCTGCTACCGCTCTTATCACCAAAGATGTAGACAAACTCACTCTAGGACAAGAACTAATAATTACAACTCTTCATGCCATAGAGGGGGTGTTGAAGCAGCCCCTGGACCGGTGGATGAGCAATGCCTGACTCACTCATTACCAGAGTCTGTTGCTCAACCCTCCTCAGATCCAGTTTGCGCCTAAGGCAACGCTCAACCCAGCCCCGCTTCTGCCGACCCAGACCTGGACCTGGACACCCAGTTTTACGACTGCTCTGAGATCCTGGCACAAGTACACAAAACCCACCACGACCTGAAAGATCAACCTTTGCCTGATATGGAGGTGACCTGGTACACCGATAGCACAGTTACATCAAAGATGGCAACAGGTATGCTGGGGCAGCAGTAGTGACTGAGACTGAAGTAGTATGAGCTAATCCCCTCCTGGCCGGCACCTCCGCCCAGAAGGCTGAGTTGATAGCCCTCACGAAGGCCCTTGTCTTAGGAAAAGACAAGAGACTCAATATATATACTGACAGCTGGTACGCATTTGCTACTGCGCAAAGAAATACTTGACCTTCTCTTGGCCCTCTGGCTCCCCTAAAAGGTGGCAGTAATCCACTGTCCTGGGCACCAGAAAGGAGATATTCCAGTGGCTGGGGGAAATAGAGTAGCTGACTTAACCACCAGACAAGTGGCTGAAAACACAAGCCAAGAACTTCCCCTCCACATACCAGATCTAGGATCTCCAAACTTGCCAGAAGCTCCCGATTATACTGCTGAAGACTTACAATGGATGCGCCCGATCCCTATGGTACACGCCCCAGAGTGGTATAATCGGTGGTGGCTCACTTGTGACAGAAAAGTTTTACTTCCTGCAAATTAGGGCAGGAAGTCTTAAAGCGAATGCACTGCTGTACACACTTGGGTTCCAGAAAGATGAAAGACCTACTCAGGCATACAGGTATCAAAATACAAGGCCAAAATGTCAAAATTGATGAAATAGTTGCTTCCTGTAAAGTGTGCACCCTTACCCATAGTCAACCACAACCCCAAAACCTGGGGTCACGACAACGTGGGACCAAGCCAGGTACGTACTGGGAAGCTGATTTTACTGAAGTCAAACCAGGTAAATATGGATACAAGTATTTGTTAGTTTTCATAGATACTTTGTCTGGATGGGTAGAAGCCTTTCCCACCAAACAAGAGACAATACAAGTTGTAGTCAAGAAACTCTTAGAAAGATATAATGCCTAGATATGGACTTCCCAATAGTATAGGATCAGACAACGGGCCAGCCTTCACTTCTCAAATAGTAGCTAGTCTGGCTAAGGCCATGGGAACAAACTGGAAGCTACACTGTGCTTACCAGCCTCAGAGTTCAGGACAGGTAGAAAGGATGAATCAGACCTTGAAAGGAACCCTGACAAAGTTAATTTTAGAGACTGGTGGTGCCTGGGTGTCTCTGTTCCCCTTTGCTTTGTATAGGGTAAGAAATTTTCCCTATGTTATAGGCAAGACCCCATTTGAGATTATGTATGGAAAATCCCCATCCCTAGTTCCCACCTTACTGAGTCAAGCTGTAAATGACAAACATGATGATAATTTTGCTCTTTCTTTACAATGTTATCAAAAATACCAGCAAGAAGACTGGAAGATCATCGCCCTGTACAACAGCGGGCCCACACCTGAACCCCACTCATTTCAGCCTGGTGACTGGGTGTATGTAAAACGCTACCGGCACAAGACCCTAGAACCATAGTGGAAAGAACCCTACACTGTTGTCCTGATGACACCCACCACACTCAAAGTAGATGGCATTGCATTGTGGGTCCACTATACCCATGACTGCCTCACTGATCCATTTGCTGCCAAAGAGTGGAAACTCCAATGAGACCCTGATAATCCATTGAAGCTCAAACTGCAAAGATGCCAGAATCCTTGATGTGACTGTATGTGCACTATATATTGACATGCTCTGCCTTAAAATAGCTACTCCCCTTGCTGCCAGCCCCCATCTCCCTGTTTAGGTAACATAGCAGGTTATTGATGCTAGCACAATCAGACCTCAGGAATTCACCCTAAAGGTACTTGGTTCCCGGAACTCCTAGTAGATCTCCACGATCTATTAGGGACCACTCTCTGGTACCGCCCAGATCTGACTAAGACCTTTTATGTCTGCCCCGGTCACCTTCCTGACAAGTGTGGAGGAGTGAGTTTGTACTTCTGTAACTCATGGAGCTGTGTTTCCACCAGACAAATATGGTGGAACCCCCCTAGACAAGAAGACCTAGTTCAGATGAAATGGAAGAGTACGTGTCCCAGCAAAGGGTGCCCCCAGAAAAATCCCAAATGTGATACAGTTAATATCAGCTTTACTGAAAAAGGGAAGTAGATGCAAGGATGGGAAATCGGCAAATGGTGGGGCGTGCAGTTGTACCACTCTTCCAAGACAGATCCAGGTAATATTTTCCTACTAAAAGTCCTATATGCCCCAGTTAATACTAGGCCCCTTACTGCAGTAGGCCCCAACTTGATACTTAAGCTTCCCCCTGCAGCCATACCCAAGTCCCCTGGGACCCTAGGCCAAGCATCAGGCACCCAAAGTCCAGACCCCACCCCCACCGTGGCTATTACCAAGAAACCTGCACCTGTACAGGAAGACCCCATACCTGCACCTGCTGAAAATCTCGATCCACTCTGGAATTTAGTCACCACTACTTACTAGGTCCTGAACACTTCCAGACCAGATCTCACCGAGTCTTGTTGGTTATGTATGGAAGCAAGACCCCCATATTATGAAGGTATAGCTGTAACAGGGCAGCCTACTGTTAGCTCCTCAGCTAGCTTCTGCAGATGGCAACAGCAAGGTCCCTAACTCACCCTCCAAGCCACATGGGCCAAGGACTCTATGTAGGACACACATAGCCTCAGTTCCAACATCTGTGCAGCCAGACTCTGTCCTGGGAATGGTACCAGGTACTTAATTCCCACCAACAATTCCTGGTGGGCCTGCTCTATAGGGCTTGCACCATGCTTACATGGGAAAGTCCTTAATCTAACCCGCAACTTCTGTGTCTTAGTACAGATCATCCCCAAGCTAATCTATCACTCAGAAGATCTATACCAGGCCTATGAGCTCCGTTCAACTGCAGGTAAAATTAGTAAAATTAAAAGGGAACCAGTTACCGCAGTAACCCTAGCCATGCTCATGGGACTTGGCATAGCAGGTGCAGGCACAGGGGTTTCCTCCTTAGTTCTACAAGACAAAAACTATGGAGCTTTACATGCTGCGATTTATCTAGATATTGAAAGAATAGAAAAGTCTATCTCACACTTACAGGAGTCCCTAACTTCCCTCTCCAAAGTAGTATTGCAAAACAAAAGAGGTCTGGACTTGTTATTTCTTCAGCAATGTGGTCTATGCGCTCCATTAAGAGAAAAATGCTGTTTTTATGTAGACCACTCAGGTGTTGTGAAAGAATCTATGGCTCTAGTCAGAGAAGGGTTACAGAAAAGAAAACTAGATCAAGAACAGTCACAAAGGCTTGGTGCCTGCCACATACACCTAAGCTGGCGGGTTCATATCCAGCCCGGGCCTGCCAAACAACAATGATGGCTGCAACCAAAAAATAGCCGGTCGTTGTGGCAGGTGCCTGTAGTCCCAGCTACTTGGGAGGCGGAGGCAGAAGACTCCTTTGAGCCCAGGAGTCGGAGGTTGCTGTGAGCTGTGATGCTATAGCACTCCACCCAGTGCAACACCTTGAGGTTCTGTCTCAAAAAAAAAAAAAAAAAAGAACAGTCACAAAATTGGTTTGAATCATGGTTCAACTGGTCCCCCTGGTTAACAACCTTGATCTCAGCCTTAGCAGGACCCCTGATAATACTCTTGCTGTTACTCACCATATGCCCCTGTGTCATCAACAAGCTCCTAAACTTTGTCAAAGACCGAGTAGGAGCTGTGCAACTACTAGTGCTCAAAAGCCAGTACCAACCACTATCCCCTTCAGACCTAGAACTAGAACCCATCCAGTCCCAAGATTGGGACTCTTAGACACAAGTCAAGGGAGGAATGAAAGAACAAGACTGATGTCATCTTAAGCTTAAGTTTCGGTTTCCCCGAAGTTAAGTTTCAGGTTCTCAGAAGTCAGGACACAGGCACATGACGTCACCTCAGTGGCCCCTACCAATCAGAAAGGTGCACAACCTCACGTAGAGGTCACTCCCTCCCCCTTAGAACGGAGACTTCAGCCCGATCTCACTGTGCCAAGATACTGGAGGCTCAGGCTCGCAAGCTTGAATAAACTCTCTCCTGCTTTTGCATCCGACCCTGGCTCCCTGGTGGTTCTTGGGGACATCATGATCTGGGCACAACAGTGTACTTTCCTTGACAGGTGAGACTGTTAGCCAGGGTTTTCTTTATATATTCCTCCTCCTGAGCAGCCTTCAAATTCTCCTTCTTTCCAGCCCAGCATGACCATAAGAAAAGGTGAGGGCCAAGGCTTCAGCAGGCGTACTTGTTGATGGCACTGAAATTGATGGATGCCTCCTTCTTACTCTGGCCTCCAGATAGGAAAGTGACCCCAGGGACAGCAGGGGACACTGTGTGGGACAGTGCTGTGACAGCTGCCCTGGCAATCTCCTCCTGAGAACACTTCTGGGTGCAGGCATGGCCTGGGGTTACCATGTTGGGTTTCAGCAAGGTGCCCTCCAGGTAGATATAGTGGTCACTCAGAGCCTTGTTACACAGCAGGCAGCACCTTCTCAGTTGCATACTGACAACGCTTTAAGTCATGGTCCCCATCAGGGAGGATCTCAGGCTCCACAATGGCCACAGTGCCATTCTGCTGGCAGACGCTGGCATAATGGGCCAGAACATTGGCATTTTCCATGATGGCAAGGGCTGAGGGGGTGTGTTCCCCAATCTTTAGCACACAAAACCACTTGGCAAAGTCAGCTTCATCCTTCTGATATTGGGCATAGCACTCAGCCCACCCAGCCCTTAGGCAGTAGCCTCGCCTTTGTTCCTGCCAGGGGCACTACACCCTTGTCTACCTTGATGCCCACAACCCCACCCTTGGATTTGATAATTTGAGGGAAGGGATGCCCATCATCCGCGTTCTGGTAGAGTGTCTCATGGAAGAGGATGCCACCCCAGATACAGGGATTCACATGGTTGGTGATCAGGAGCAGCTGGTGGTACAAGTGCCGATTCTCTTGTGTTCTCAGTGCTGATGGACTGCAGCCACTTGGCAATACACCCAGTAGACTTATCTGCTGCCAAGATACCCTTGCCCAGAGCCATGACTCAGTGAGCGATGTCACACAGCTCCTTCTTCTGCTCTGGGGTCAGTGCTGGATATGGGTAGGGCATGGTGCTGGTGGTAGTGGGTTCCTGGCACCAGAGTGTTGGGTGTGCAGGGTGCTGCGGTGGAGGGCGGCAGGCTGGCCAGCAGACTGAGAGCACAAACACCAAGGTCGTCATTCTGCAGCATGTCCCAAGAGGAACACAGCCCACTGAGCTCCGGAGGGGGCAGCATGGGGGTGGGGAGTGGGGGGTGAATGACTCATAATTCTAAGCATCTTTTCTTATATTTTCTGGCAACTTATATATCTTTGGAAAAATGTCTATGTAAATCCTCTGCTTATTTTTAAAATTCAGTCTTATATTTAGCTGTAAGAATATTTTACATATCTAGAATTCTTCTATGAATTATATGGTTTTCAAAATTTTTTTCTCATTCTGTAAGTAGTCTTTCACTTTCTTGGCAGTGTCATTTGATGCACAAATGTTTTAATTTTGATAATTCATCTCTATTTACTTTTGTGGCTTGTGTTCTATTGGTATCATATTTAAGAAAAAAGTGCTCAACCCAAGGTCACAAAGATTTACTTTTATGTTGTCTTCTAGGGCCTTGAAGTTTTAGCTTATACATTTACAGTCTTTGGTCAATTTGAGTTAAGTTTTGTATATGGTACTAGGTAAGGATCTACATTATTTTTCTTGCATGTGTCTATCTAATTGTCCTGGGCACCATTTGTTAAAAAATATCCTTTCTGCATTTAATTGTATTGGTGCCTTTATAAAAAATAAAACAATTGATCACATATAAGAATTTATTTGGGGACTCTTTGACTCTATTTCATATGTCTTATAAAATTCTATATATCTATCCTATGTCAATACTACACTGTTTGAAATAGAGTAGCTTTGTAGTATGTTTTGAAAATGAGAGGAGTAAATCCTCCAACTTTGTTTTGTTTCAAGACTATTTGGTAATTCTGGGTCTTTTGTATGTCCACATGAATTTTAGGATCAGCCTTTCAATTTCAAAACAACGCAAATCACAGTTTATCTGGGGTTCTGACAGGGCATGTGCTGAACATGTAGGTCCATCTAGGAGAACTGCTGCCTTCCAGCATTAGTCTTCTGACCCACTGACATGGATGTCTTTCCTGCAGGGTTTCTTTTGCAGACTTTCAATAAAGGTTGAGCAACATACCTATTCCCTGTTCTCCTTACTTTTGCTGTGGTTTAGGAAATGAAATAAACTACATTTGCAGAACTGTGTGTTTTCCAAAAAAGCAAGAACTCCTCCAAAAGCATGATACACCACACACAAATAGTAAAGTGCACAGAGTTTGTGATAGCTACTACAGCTGTTCCAAGATTCTTCCACAATTACCTGTGAGTTTATAGCTATGTTCTAGAATTTATTAGAAGTCTGAGTGTCCTGAATAAGTGGGCTAATATCACACAGGAGCTCTGATTTAAATGAGTTCCAGTAATTATAATGAAAAAGTATGTTACTGAAGTCAAGAGATCCCTAGAATTACTAGTAGACAACTGAAGGGACTACATCAGATCTAAAAACATAAATTTTTTATTTTATTTTATTTTTTTTGAGACAGAGCCTCAAGCTGAGCCCCTGGGTAGAGTGCCATGGCTTCACTGCTCACAGCAACCTCAACTCCTGGGCTCAAGCCAGTCTCCTGCCTCAGCCTCCCAAGTAGCTGGGACCACAGGCGCCCGCCACAACGCCCAGCTATTTTTTGGTTGCAGCCATCATTGTTGTTTGGCGGGCCCAGGCTGGATTTGAACCCGCCACCTTAGGTGTATGTGGCTGGTGCCTTAGCCGCTTGAGCCAGAGGCGCCAGGCCTAAAAACATTAAAACTTAAGAGGCTTGCCTGGGTGTGGTGGCTCACACCTATAATCCTAGCACTCTGGGAGGCTAAGGCAAGAGGATTGCCTCAGGAGATCGAGACCAGCTTGAGAAAGAGTAAGATCCAGTCTCTACTAAAAGTAGAAAAACAGCCAGGTGCAGTGTTTCATGCCTATAATCCCAGCACTCTGGGAAGCCGAAGCAGGTAGATTGCCTGCGTTCACAGGCTCAAGACCAGCCTGAGCCAGAGTGAGACCTCACCTCTAAAAATAGCCAGACACTGTGGCGGGTGCCTGCAGTCCCAGCTACTCGGGAGGCTGAGGCAAGAGAATCACTTGAGCCCAAGAGTTTGAGGCTGCTGTGAGCTGTGATGCCACAGGACTCTACTGAGGGCAACAAACTAAGACTCTGTCTCAAAAAAAAAAAAAAGAAAGAAAGAAAAAAAAAGAAAAACTAGCCAGGTGATGTTGTGGTGGGAACCTGTATTTCCAGCTACTCAGGAGGCTGAGGCAGAAGAAACACTTTATTTAGCCCAGGAATTTGAGGTTGCTATAAGCTAGGCTGATGCCAAGGCATTTTAGCCTGGGTTGACAGAGTGAGATTATGGCTCAAAAGAATAAAAAAAAAAAAATTTAAGAGTGTCATACTTTGTAATAGCTAAAGGGATCCGTCACCCATGAGGACTGCTGACTATGCCGTGAACATAGAGTTGTTTTGAGAAGTGGTAGGCTTTCCTGGCTATGGGTAGTAAATAAAATCCAGTGGTGAAGTGCACTGTAAGCACTGGTGGTCTGTCTGCATTGCTAAGCACTTTCTGCTGCAGTGCAAGGTAGACTGGCTGTGAGAACAGCACGGCTCTAGAGCAAACATCCAAATCGGGGCAACCAAGTGAGGTGCCTCTGGCTGATCAGTGTTGTGTCACACAAGCTAGACATAAAAAGAATGTCAAAACTTACCTTTTGGATTCCATGGCTTTCTAGCGTCCCAGAAACAGGGGAGCATCTGAACGCTGCATAGGTAGCTCTAAAAACATCTCCACTTTCATCCACTCCCTGCAAAGTGATCATTTTAAAAATCAAATTAAAAAACACCAAAGTCAGTGGATCAATTCCACAGGGATGCCATTACCTCTATGGCTATCAAGGACACACCAGCCTGTTCAATAGTGGACAGGGGAGCTCAGGGCAGTCCCAGAGTGGGGACGGTCTCTTATGGAGTTCTGCACAGGCTGCCCTGCTATCACCCACATGTGGGAACCTTTACCATATTCCTATCTATAGCACTATTCCTAATGTCAATTACTGTCTTTTGCTTAGAGACCTCAAGGACCCTCCTGAATGTGCACTTTAACATCCTTTGGAATGCCAATTCTTTATTTCTCTGCAGTGAGTCCAGCAACTATCTTTTGCACACAGTTTTTAGTACTATGGCTTAAAACTATCACCGTCACACAAAATACATGCAAAGAAGACACAGTGTTCAGAATAACACAAAGGAAAGACCCATCCAAGCTGAGCACAGTGGCTCACACCCGAAATCCTAGCACTCTGGGAGGCCCAGGTGGGAGCATTGCTTGAGCTCAGTTCGAGACTAGCCTGAGCAAGAGTGAGATCCCATCTCTACTAAAAATAGAGAAACTAGCCAGGCATTGTGGCAGGTATCTGTAGTCCCAGCTATTCAGGAGGCTGAGGCAAAAGAATCACTCTGAGCCCAGGAGTTTGAGGTTACAGTGAGCTATGATGCCATGACATATTAGCCAGGAGGCAGAGTGAGACTCTGTCTCAAAAAGAAAAAAAAAAGGCCACCCAACTCAGGTAACACTGCTGCTTGCTGGCAAGGACCCTGTGTAGATGGCAGGTTAGCACTCAAAGGTAAAGAGCTCTCAGCCTGGCTCCTGCACCACCTTCTATGGGTGGAAACGTAACTGCACTCAGCACGGGGGAAAGGGAAACGTGCACACTAAGTGCTCTGTGATGAAACTTTACATGTCTTTTAAAATAGAAATAGTTCAGATGAAAATCATAGCTAGAAGACAGCATTAAATGGAACAAGCAGCTCGGTGCCTGTGGCTCAAATGGCTAAGGCGCCAGCCACATGCACATAAGGTGGCGGGTTCGATTCCAGCCCAGGCCTGCCAAACAAGAATGACGGCTACAACCAAAAAATAGTCGGGTGTTGTGGCAGGCGCCTGTGGTCCCAGCTACTTAGGAGGCTGAGGCAGGAGACTCGCTTGAGCCCAGGAATTGGAGGTTGCTGTGAGCTGTGATGCCACAGCCCTCTACCCAGGGGGACAGCTTGAGGCTCTATCTCAAAAAAAAAAAGGAACAAGCATAATAAGAGAACTTTATAAGACCAAAAAAAGAAAAACAAACAAACGAATGAACAGCACAGGCAGCATCTTCATACCGTCTCCATCTGCAAGAGAAAGCTAAGCAGACGAGCTGGTGGACACACAACCAGTAACATGACCTATGCTCATACTCAGTTTCTAAACACCCCACATGAAGTTTAAACATCAAAGCAGTCACTACTGACCTTGACGTAAGGTGGAGCTAAAGATGACAGGTGCCACTTGGCAGCATTGGTGCCGTGATTCTCGAGTTCCAGACAACTCTCTAAAAGGAACACACACATTATAAGTGAACACAAGGTCAGCGAGCAGGCAGATTCCTGACATAGGCTTATAACCCCATTGTAGGGAAAACAATCATTAATATCCCAAGGAAGTTCTGCAGGAACTATACAGCATCAGCATCTTCTAAAAGAAATCCAGGTGTGCCATGTATCCTCGTTGGGGTTTTATTCTAAGCATAATCAAAGGTACTGCAGGGCCCAAGCAAGGAAGCAGCAGGAGGGCTCATTTTTTTTTTTTAATTGTTGGGGATTCATTGAGGGTACAAGAAACCAGGTTACACTGATTGAATTTGTCAGGTAAAGTCCCTCTTAGAATCGTGTCTTGCCCCCAAGGATTCATGTTTTTGAAGAGTCACAGGCTGCTGTGGAAAGAGACTTGCAAGGGGTTGGTATGGGTGGGAGCCCATGTCAGAGCGGACTGCAGTAGCTCAGTGAGACGACATGTAGATGGCTGCAGCAGGATTAGGGGAGGGGAAGAAGTGGACACATGTGTGATCTACCTTCAGGATAGAATCCAAAGGCCTTGCAGATGGACTGAATGGGAGGAAGAACAGGAATGAAACCAATAACCCATAACAGACAGGGTGCCGCTTACTGACAAGGGTGAGACTGTAGAAGCAGGTCCTGACTTGGGCATGTCATGCCCAATGTGCTTGTGAGATGCCCACAGGTCGAGCCACGTACCGGGTTTGCTGCCTAGGTGCAAGCACAGGGGTAGTCACCAGAGGCACAGGCCACAGTGACCACGCAGGGAAGGAAGGACAAATACAGACAGGGCCAGGACTGTGCCAAACTTTGGAAGGAATCTGAGAAGGAGCAGATAAGGCATGAAAACACAAGGAAAAACTGCAGGAAGAAGGGTCCCAGGAGGAATGAGTGGTCAGCAGAGTTGAGAGGTCAAACCAAGATGCATAAAAAGGACCCTGGATTGACAAAATGGAGCTCTTCAGTGACCTCAACAGGAATGGATGGTGGGCATGGAAGTGATGGCAGCTCAAGGCCTGGGAGCCGAAGGCAGGGAGCAGAGTGCTTCTATAGGAGGGGGCACTGAAATAGGGGTGGCTGCAGGAGAAAGCGGGGGCCAAAGAAAGAGCTGCTTACACTGGCGATGGCAAAGCACACTGTATGTGGACAGAAACACACCCACAGAGGGAGAGGGACACTCATTTACCTGACCCAATAAATCCTCATTGCATGCCTGTATCAAAACGTTACAAGGGCTAGGTATGGGGCTCATGACCATAATCTAGCACTTTGGGAGGCAGAAGGATCCTGTGAGTGTAGGAGTTTGAGACCAGCCTGAGGAACTGTGAGGAACTGTGAGACCCTGTCTCTACTAAAAAAAAAAAAAACTAGCTGTGCCTGGTGGCAGGCGCCTAAGTCCAAGCTACTCGGGAGGCTAAGGCAAGAGTCTGAGGTTGCTTGATCTGTGAAGCTACAGTACCTACCCAGAGTAACAGCATGAGACTCTGTCTCAAAAAAAACAGAAAACAAAAAATCATCACATGTACCCTATAAAGACATACAATTATTACATACCCATAATAATTAAAAATGAAAAATTTAAAATAAATATTAAAACAAAAACAAAGAAAGAGAACCGTTGCTCCAGGAGAAAACAAGGCCCAGAGAAAGTCCTCAAAAAGGAGAACTCAATGGGCCTAGGTCTGGGCAGCAGGCTTAGTCTGTGACATAAACAGAAACTTTTCTTCTCATCTCATTGCCTCTCTATTCCCATGAGGCAAAGTCAAGGGTCAGGAAGGGGAGGCAGGGGAAAAAAGCAGGGCCGAGCCTCGGGGGAGGGCTGTGTCCAGTGTGGCTGCACAGCCTTCTCAGCCTGGTTCTGTGGTGGGTGGAGATGTGGAGGTGGCTTTTGCCCAGGCTGGGTCCCTGCCAAGAGGGAACGTAGTGGGAGAGAGGCCCGGGGCTGTCAAGGGAGTAGGGTGCGGTGATCATGATGACACCCCACTGGGGGTGATAAGCAGACAGGGACCTAAGTGGGAGTGCAGAGGCAGCAGGGACAGCGGATGGGGGTTGCGGTGAGTCAGGTAACTGCAGCAGACCCTAGGCAGGGGAGCTGGAGACCAGGGTAACCACCAGGAAGCAGCAGGCTTGCAAGTGACTCCAGCATAACCCGGCCACTGAAGGGAGCGTGGAGGCAGGACACTGAGGCCAAAGAGCAGATGAATCACGGGAGAGGCTGGGCATGGGGGCAGAATCCTTCATAACGCCCTGACATAAGCTACCCGCTTAGCAGTGACAAAAACAGCCAGACATATAAGGAAACTACCTCTGGCAGTGCACAGTACCTCCCAGTAATGCACACAAAGGTGCTCCACAGCTCATAAGGGGCTGGGCCCGACAAACCCATCCCAGGTTGAAAATACCACAAAGATGCCTTTCATACACCTCCCCCCTGAACATTGGCCCGTAGCTGGACAGTGCCTAAGGCAAAGCAGGCTGCCCAGTCCTGCAAGGGCGGTAATGTGACATACCACTAGCCTGGGAAAATTCAAAGTATAGTTTGTACTGAATGTGTATGCTTTCACACCATCATGAAATCAGAAATCATAAGTTGAACCATTGCTGAGTCGAGGACTGTCTATATGAATTGTTGAATTTATCCCCAAAGCCCTCTGTGGAAGGTGTTAATTCTAAGGGCCACCTTATAAGTGGGAAAGCTGAGGCAGCCTCTTTAACCCCTCCCTAGAGCCTCATAGTCACCACCTCAATAGTGACAAAGCCAGGCTCCACCCACCCACTCTCTTTTCCCAGCCTTTTGGGTCATTTTCTAGTAAGTTTTTTGCAGTTTTTGGCTAGGGCTGGGTTTGTACCTGCCACCTCTGGCATATGGGGCCGGTGTCCTACTCCTTTGAGCCACAGGCACTGCCCTTTTTTAAGAGCCTTCAGATTGCATGCTGAAGTCAAGGCAGAAGAAAATTTAAGTCACTGAATACTCTAATTATAGAGTTTACTGTACTAACAACTATAGCCTTGTTTCTTATTTCAAGTAACATCTGTGGAGGTTGGGAAGGTGTGTCTCGGACCAAGTAAGATCAAAGGTTCCTGGAACACACAGTTACTAAATACCCAGGTTTAACACCATAAGACTGAGTTCCAGGGTGGTGCCTGTGGCTCAGTGGGTAGGGCGCCAGCCCCATATACAAGGGTGGAGGGTTAGAACACAGCCCCGGGCAAACTACAACAAAAAATAGCCAGGTGTTGTGGCAGGTGCCTGTAGAACCAGCTACTTGGGAGGCTGAGGCATGACAATAGCCTAAGCCCAGTAGCTGGAGGTTGATGGCACTCTACCAAGGGCGATAAAGTGAGACTCTATCTCTTAAAAAAAAAAAAAAAAGACTGAGTTCCAAATCCAGCCCAGCACTGAAGTGAATGCTAATGATGATCTAATCTTCTCCTTTAGCAGGGGGGAAAATCTGTACTGACCACCACGTTGTGGTCAGCTAAGAACACAGCATTATACTCAGACATCTGAATGACATGTTTGTGATACAGTACCTGAGGTTTTACCAGGTTCTGTCATAGGAAAAGTAATAGTCTTGTTTCTTATTTCAACTTTTGTGGAAGGTGGTTTTGTCATTGGTTTTACCAAAAGACTAACTGAAGGCTCAGATACTGGGGGAAGAATTCCGAAAGGTTTAGAGGCCAAACGAGTTAAAAATTCTTCTTGAGTCATATCTTCTCGAATTTGAACTTTCACAATTTTCTGAAATGAACCAAATAAGGGAAAAAGACACAAATACAGCTGTAATTCAAAAAGAAACAATTCCTATTTTTAAATTAGAGAAAAGAAATGCCAAGCATGCCCATCGACCCACAAATGGATCAATAAACGTGGTATATGTACACCATGGAATACTATGCAGCCATAAAGAAAGATGGAGACTTTACCTCCTTCATGTTTACATGGATG
>CAUYQV010065424.1:0-14993 GCA_963574575.1 Galagoides demidoff | reverse complement strand
AGTAAGAAAACTACTGGAAGAATGTCTTCACCCAAGCTGTCAAAAAGTAGATTTTAGGAGGTTGACTTAATGCCAATGTAAATCCTGTTATAAATTTTCATCTTTATGTAAGAGTAGGTTTAGCTAGTCTGTCATTTCTAGAGTGATATTTTTTATGGAAGACAAAAGCCCCAAAGGTCTCTGTAATTTTGCTGCAGAGGTGTCATTTCTCATTCTTATGTCATCTTTGGGGTTAAAGGTGAGTCTGAAATCATCATCCATGTTGTTCAGTTGGACTACTAACTATCTCTGGAGTGGATCTTTAGTTTTTCATTTTCCCTTTAATTTCCACCTGTGAAAGTGAAATTCTAATGTAAATTGTAGCAGGGTGGGAGGGCTTTGGTTACAGAAAATTAGAGACCCATACTCCCCTCCATTCCCCATGGTAAGAAAGTGGTCAGGAGCAGAGACTGGGCTACCTTTGGTAATAATAGGCATTAAGGCTATTATTTTAAATGACACAGAGCCTGCCTTACTCCTTTGTGTTCTTAAAAGGAATACCTGAGGCCAGGTAGTTTGTAAAGAGCAAAAGTTTCTTTGGCTCACAGTTCTGCTGGCTGGAAGAATAGCCATCTGGTGAAGGCTCAGGCTGCTTCCACTCTTCTGGGAAGCAGAGAGGAAGCAAGACAGCAAGGGAGAAGTGCCATCCTCTTAGAACCTTAACCATTTTGGTGGGAACTGATAGAGGAAGAGTTCACTCATTACCACTTAGGAGGAAACAGCACCAAGCCTTTCATGGAGGATCTGCACTCATGACCCAGATACCTCCTATTAGGCTCTGCTGCCAACATTGGGGATCAGATTGCAACATGAGATTCTGAGGAAGTCAGACAAACCAAACTATAGCAGTGCTTAATAAATATGTGTTCCCTAACTGAAGTTGGCAATGACCCAGCAGTGGTAGGGATATATGCTTCCAGAATTTTCAGCAGGGGCAGGAGTAAGGAATCCATTTCTGGAGTCCTCACCACTAATTTGGAAAATTGAGGATTTTTTTTTTTTTTTTTTTTTGAGATAGAGCCTCAAGCTATCCCCCTGGGTAGAGCGCCATGGCATCACAGCTCATAGCAACCTCCAACTCCTGGGCTCAAGAGAGTCTCCTGCCTCCGCCTCCCAAGTAGCTGGGACCACAGGGGGCCACCACAACGCCTGGCCAGATTTTTTTGTTTTTAAGGACAAAATTTCATGATGCCCAGGCTGGGCTTGAACAGCTTGTGCTCAAGCAATCTTCCCACTACTTTCCAAGTAGTTGAAACTACAAGCCAGAACTACCATGCCCAGCTTGTGAGTTTCTTACTCTGGAACACTTGGTGCCTGAACTCTGACCAGGCTCCTAATGTGGGTCTTTGTTCTGTGTTCCTTGGAACCTGCCATGTTGGATGCTTTTGCCCTACCACAGTAATGCTACATGTTTCTGAACATTGCTTTCCTCTGGATGTTTTGTGTTTTTGAATATATCCTGCTTCCAGAGGTAGGATATATATCTCAATATATATTGAGATAAATAATCCTACTTTCATTTCCATCTTCTGTCATTTTGTAGTAACTCTAGTGCCCATTCTATTAGTTTTTCATCCCTTGGTTACGTCCCACCACTTGATGTTTTTGTCCTTAAAATCTATCTCCCTGATACTCTCTGGAAAGAAAAAAGGTGAGAGTTAAGCCTACTATAAGGAATATATGATGTATCAAATTTTACTTTTAAATGGTTCTCCAAGTAAAAGTTATAATAGCAAATTATGGCAAACAAGATGTCATCTTATTTTCCTAAAGATACACACACACACACACACAATTTCTTTTGTCAGATAATCATAGGTAACATGTACTTTATACTTTGTCCCTTTTATAAGAGCTTTACATATGTACTGATACAACTAGTTTCCCCATTTTATAACTGGGAGAACTGATGCACAGAGAGGATAAAGAATTTGCCAAAGGTCACATAGTAAATAAACAAATGCTGCAATTTGAACCAACTAGTCTGGCTCCAGGGCTTCTTCACCCCAGACTGGTAATGCCTCCTGCCACAGGTACTTCTCCATGGAGCAAGCTAAAGAGATCCCTTTACTATGAGCTTCTCTCAGAAATGGATTCTACAGAGTACTCACACTCAAAGCAAAATTTCCTCTAAGGAAGACCTTTTTGAAGAACTTTACAAGGCATAATTTTTTTTTTTCGTCCAGAGAGGAAGCTTAAGCTAAGTGATATGCCTTTTTAAAGAGAAATCAGATTATACATTTAATTTTTGGTGATTCATTAGACGATTTACTATTGTACTTGATTATTTTCTATCTACTAATCTTTTATCTCAATCCAAAGAAGCAAATTTTGGTTTCTACTAAATTGTGGATCCTGGATTACAGTGTATGTGTGCATGTGTGCAAGTTCTATGGTGAGCATGGTTGTTAAGCATTTGGATTACCGCTTTTACTTTTTGGAAGGTGTTACCATCTGCATCTGGTTTAAATAAAGTTAAACCCATATTTGGAACAGATTATTTATATTGTTTACCTTACTCCTTTTTTCTCTTTCATTAGGTTGGGGATTTCCTATAACACAATATACAATTGTATACTATGTGCATGGACATCTTTGATTGATTTTTATATATAGCAGTTTGCTACATATTATCACAGTGGAAATGAACTATTCTTGAGTTCACTGCCACCAGTTTTAACTGTAAAAGTCACATTTCTCAATATTTTTTCTTTTATAACATAGGTTACAGTAAAGATAAAAGTAGGCTTCAGATTTCATTTCATCTTTTCACTCTTTCTAGAGAAAGCATATGCAATACCTTACCAAGCTAGACTTGTCTTGGCCTGCTCCTATAGTTTGTTTTACCTCTCCAGCCTCAGGGCTGAATTACCCAGAGAACTCAATGAGCACCAACAGATTAGAGTCACCTTCCTTTGCAAAGAAGAAAGAAAATTGAAAAATAACACTGAGATAGTTGATGTTTCTCTAAAAATAGCGTTGAAGTAGTCATTAGAAAAATCAGACCTTTATTGGACTTCCTTATACTTATCTTAATAGTTTAGTATGTTTTGGGTTTGATTTCCTTTGTTATCAATTAAGTCATTTTTATTGATTGAATCTAAATCACAGAGCCTGAGGCAAAGCCTTAAGATATTAACCATTTGGGAGTACAAGTCCAAGGATAAATAAAAGGGAAGTTAGGCAGAGTAAGACGCAGTGCAGTACTGAGCTACTGCTCAATGAGGAGCCTGATGCGGCTGACCTGGGGATCGCATTTGGAGAACTACTGGCCTAAAAAATAGAGTTTAAACTCCACAACACAGACATCAGATATTTCTCATTCTACTTTGCTTACTGTATGTCCCTTCCTCATCACGAAGCCCCGATAGTCCAGTCACACTAGACTATCCACTTTTCAAAGTAGTCCATACTTTTCATTTTTCTGTGCTTTTCTTTCTCTCCAGAGACCCAAACATCACCCATTAGGCTCCACCTCCAACACTGGGGATCAAATTGCAACATGAAATTTGGAGCCAGAGTGAAACAAACCCAATTATAGCAGTGCTTAATAAATTTATGCTGCCTGACCAGGTTGCTAGTAACCCAACAGAGGAATATATGCTCCTTAAATCCAGAGAGAGAGAAACACACTTCATCCTCATTCTTCACTTAAAAATCCCCTATTCTTCATTTGCTATCTCAAAAGCCACTACTACAGGAACTTTCCTTCAATCTTCAAATTACAATGAAGCACTGATTTCCCTGTTGTCCTAATACTTTATGTATATCTCAATGCAGATGTAATATCAAAATCCACTTAACCCTGCTGTCTGCCTTGGAGGTGGTACAGGCATTGACCCTGTAAGTAAGGCATCCTCAAACTACGGCCTGCGGGCCACATGCAGCCCACCTAGGACATTTATCCGGCCCACCAGGTGTTTTTGCCGCAGCTGCCTGTCCTCCTTAGCAGCTGATTTGTCCCGGGGCCCGCAGTCCGACCCTCCAACGGTCTGAGGAACAGTGAACTGGCCCCCTGTTTTAAAAGTCTGAGGACCCCTGTGACTGCATCATCTCCACTCTCTTATTGCTATTTGGGTTCCACAGGGAAGGCACCAGCCAGTATTAAAGGGTAGGAGGAGACAGTGGTTGAGGTACTTATATTCTCCTGGTTGTCTCTGTAGCCAGGGCTCTGACCCAGGGCACTTTCTGGTGGGTATAGCTCTTACCAGGTATCCCTCCCTTTCGCCTTCTGCCTAGATGGGAAGGCAAGGCTGGGGCTGCTTCATAAATCCTTAAAATTCTCTTCAGTTGCCCATTTTGAGTATATCATCTATATCCTACTCAGACCTTCTGTGGTACAAATAGCTGTATTAATCTCTGTTTCCTTTCTTAGTGCCCTCACTTCCACCCTCACCCCGAAGAGAAGGGATCTGTGTCTACTTCATCTTTTTTTTTTTTTAATCTTAATTTCAGAGTTTTGTTGTATTTTACTAAGGAAAAAGTAGGATAGTTATACAATTTTCTTTCTCAATCAGTTTTGAAAATCTAAAGTACTTGCAAATTCTTAGAACACCTTTATCCAGCGCTGGGCAGGACAGGTCCCTGTCTGACTCCACCCATTGCAAAAAGAAAAACGATTTTTAGAGACAGAAGAAAATAATCTTTAAAAAAAAATACCTTTACCACCATAGTAGAACAGTAAGTTCTAATAATGAAGTTCTTAATAAGCAATGGCTTACCAATAAAAACACATTCAAAATAGCTATAAATGCATTCTTTATAAGTAATTCAGCATATTTTTATATCATGTTCACTTATGCTTAGAATTAAAGTAAGTAGATTCATTACTCTGGTGGAAATACAGGAAATCTCTCATTCATGCAAAATGCAGGGATAATATTCAAGTCAAAGGGAAAAAAAATCCCACTCCTGTTCTTGTAAATGTGCCTATATATGATCATCGCCATGAGCAATGAAGAAACTCCTGAAGTTTCCCATGTCAGGAACACGTGCCAGCTCAGCAAAGCACCTGGTATTTATAGCTGATTTATTACTAGATGTCATTTCAATAAAACCAAAATGAGCCCTGCAAGATAAACAAGAGCTTCCAATAGAATAAGGACAGTCAGTGATCAATGTAGTCATTGGGGCTGTTCCTTAAGGAGTGCAAGTTCAAAGTTGCCAATATCAAAGGTAATTCTTTATATTAATTTATATGTAATTCCATTTAAAATTTTTATCCCAGTATAACATAAAAAATTATTCTCTCCAAAGCAAAACATTTGGAAACATTTAAAATATAAGAAGTCTTTTTTTTTTTTTTTTTGAGACAGAGTCTCACTCTGTCACCCTGAGTAGAGTGATGTCATAATTCACAGCAACCTCAAACCCTTGGGCTCCAGCGCTCCTCTTGCCTCTCCCTCCTGACTACAGCTGCCTTCCACAATGCCCAGCTTTTTTTTTTTTTTTCTATTTTTAGTAGAGACGGGGTCTTGCTATTACTCAGGCTGGTCCCAAACTCATGAGCTCAGGCAATCCACTGCCTTGGCTTCCCAGAGTGCTAGGATTACAGGTGTGAACCACTCACTAGGCCCAAGAATCATTTTTTTAATCACCTTTTTTTTTTTTTTGCAGTTTTTGGAGCCACAGGCGCCACCCCCAAGAATCAATTTTTTAAGTAACTGATCAGATTTCATAGGCTACTGTGGGAAACAGGATCTTGCTGGATAAAATCTTTTTATTTGGTGACTTTTCTCTCTCTTTTTTTTTTTTTTTTTTGAGATAGAGCCTCAAGCTGTCCCCCTGGGTAGAGTGTCATGGCATCACAGCTCACAGCAACCTCCAACTCCTGGGCTCAAGCGAGTCTCCTGCCTCAGCCTCTCAAGTAGCTGGGACTACAGGCGCCTGCCACAATGCTCGGCTATTTTTTTTTTTTTTGGTTGCAGCCGTCATTGTTGTTTGGCAGTCCGGGCTGGGGATTCAAACCCGCCACCTTAGGTATATGTGGCTGGCGCCTTAGCCGCTTGAGCCACAGGCGCCGAGCCTATTTGGTGACTTTTCGCAAGCACTTAACTGGACCAATTATTCTGTGTGTTGTTCTAAGAGCTCACCAGAACATAGATCATGCCATATAGGTAGTAAAGAAAATGCTAGAAGATAGAAAGCTAGTTTGCACCGTCCTTCTTTCTGATAATATGCTAGAATATCTTCATTCATGATGGTTATGGGGTCATAGAGTCCTGGTCCACTCATCACTGGTCTATTCATACACCTCCAAATATGACATGCCAAAAGGGGCACGTTGAGACCCAGTGTAAGCCACTCTGCTGCACAAAGAAACATGACACAGAAGTAAGCATGCATCAGATACTCTGGAAGTACAAGGGGATTCCAGGTATTACACTGGTCTGTGGGATTCTTGTAATTAGTCTTCAGCTCATCAAATGCTATTATAATGTGCCAGATGACAAAGAAGATGAGCATAGCACTGAGCAGCAACGACTGCATGCAGCAGAAGGCCTTGAGTGTGAATTCCATGGCCAGGGAGGAGAAGGAGCAGCCTTGGCCCAGCTGACCAAGGTAACCCTTGGCCCTCTGGGGAAAAACCAATCACCTCCCCCAGGCCACAGTCCTCATCTTTATAATCTTAACACAGTGTCAAGTAGATCAAGGACCTTCCATGTAGGTTGGTTGAATTAAATTAAAATAATGTCTTTTTTTTCTTTCTTTTTTTTTTTTTTTTTTTTGCAGTTTTTGGCTGGGGCTGGGTTTGAACCCACCACCTCCGGCATATGGGGCCAGCACTCTACTACTTTGAGCCACAGGCACGGCCCTAAAATAATGTCTTATCAAGCCAGAGAGGAACTTGATTACAGCCCTGTCTTATGGGGCACAGAGAACCCAGTGTATTTTTCTAAAAATGGGTGTGTGGCATGTGATAATGGAATGCCCAGCAGAAAAAGAAACTAATACTGTGCCAGGCATTCTACAGCCTGTCTCGCTTAATCCATCACCACCATGAAGTAGTTACAGCTGTGCCCTTTGTGCAGATGCAATTGACTGAGGTAATAAATTAATAAATTGCAGAGTCCAAGACTGTGACCCGCAATTTGGCAATAACACTTTTCCCAAAAGGGCAATAGTCTTGGGGCAGCTGTTTGCAACCTCCAGAACAAGAACCTAACCTTTAGCAGAAGCAGTTTTCACAGAAAAGAAAGCGAAAGAAACTCAAGACATAGTAAGTCCGCTGGGTGGGGCGGCCCTGGCAGTCCCAGGGAACTAGCAGAGCAGGAGGATGGCTACGCCTGGCTCCTTACTGCCGCGGGTCTAAGAGTTGGGGGCCTCAGGTCCCCCAGACGAACTTCCACACCGAGTGCAGGAGCACTTCCAGAGCCGGACTAGATCGCGAGGCTGGGAGTGTGAGGGCCAGCAGGAGCCGGGGAGATTCTTCCTGGCGCTCTTCCTCCGGGAGGATGGTGAGAGGCAGGAGGGGCGGCGCGAGGAGGGGGTGCCCGGGCTGCCCCACCAGGCTCCAGGTGCCTGCGAGACCCTGCAGCCAGAGCAGGCGCGGTGACCCCAGGCCTGGCAGACACGCTGACTCGGGGCTGCCTGTCGGGAAAGAGAGTGCTGTGCCGGGCATCATTTTCCAAAACAGTTTTTGTCTTTTTTCCCCCTCTCAAATTTTAAAAGTTGTCTCGATGAGGTGGATCTGCTTTTTTAAGAAAAGTTTTTAAGCTCTTTGTAAATTAGAGATATTTATTAGTCCTTTATCTGTGTGTGATATGTGTTATGAATATTTCCTTCTAGTTTTGGATATGTGGCTTTCTTTGGCACTCAAACGGTTTTATTTTATATAGTAAAATTCACAAGTCTTTTATTACATCTTTATATTACATATTTTAATATGTAACTTTTACTCCTACTTTGCCCCACACCCAAGTTATGGAGAAGTTCACTCATGCTTTCTTCTAGTACTTGCACTGATTTGTTTTTTTTTATATTTAAATCTCTAATACATTTAGAGTTTGTTCTTGTGTGTGGTTTGAAGGATGGATCTAATTTTATCTTTTTTCCAAATGGGTATCAGTTTTCCCAATGAGATTTATTAAAAACGTTATCACTGCCCCAGTAACTTGAAATAGGTATGTAGTTAGGTTATTTCCGGACCTTCTGTTTTATTCTATCCACCTGTTTATTTCATCCCCTTTAGAAGACTTTGTAGTACTTTATTTTTTTGTTTGGAGACAGAGTCTCACTCCATTAGCCAGGCTGAAGTGCCCTAGTGAAGTGTTATTTTTAATTTTGTACAGGCAGGGTCTCACTGTTGCCTTGGCCAGTGTCAAACTGCTGGCCTCAAGTGACACTCCCACCTTGGCTGCCCCAAATGCTGAGATTACAGGCTGAGCCACTGGGACCTGCAGGATGCTTGGATGTCAGAGCTTGTACTGCTGGAGTGCTCCCATCTCAGTGTTTTCCTGGCTATTCTTTTTTAATTTTTCCTTTTGAACTCTTCTGATTTATGATCAGTGTTAAAACAGAAAGCTCATTGGAATTTTTATTTGGATCACATTAAATTTATAAATTAAATTACAGAGACCTGACACCTTGAGGTGGTGTTGAGATGTTCTAACCAAAACAAAGGATGTGAATTAATATTGAAGGGAGAACGTGAGTAGGCGTTCATCCCCGCCACGGCTGAGCTTATCCAGAAGAAGCTGCAGGGACAAGTGGAGAAATACCAACAGCTACAGAAGGACTTGAGTAAAGCCATGTCATGGAGGCAGAAGCTTGAGGCACAAAAAACAGAAAATAATACCGTGATGGAGGGACTGGCCTCGCCAGATGTGTCCAACATGGTCTTTAAACTTCTGGGTCCTGTGCTGGCCAAACAGAAACGGCGGGAGGCTCAGGCCCCAGCGGCGAAGAGGCTGGAGTATATCACAGCTGAAATTAAGCGATGTGAAAGGCAGTCAGAGCAACAGAGGGAAACCCTTGCTCAGCTACAACAGGAGTTCCAGCTGGCCCGGGCAACAAAGGCAGGAGCTCCTGGGAAGCCCTGACCCCATGGTTGGTGGGAGGGAGAGAATGAGGCAGCTCTAGGATCTATAAAATACCTGGCTTTGTTTTCTGACCAGACATTTCTATCTTAACTGTCTCCATTCAGCTCTCTAGCCCCTTCCACCTTATATGTACTCTAGCTTTGTTACTCCCTCAGGTCTAGACTCTTGCAACTGGAATCTCTCTGTGCCAGGGTAATCTTTTCTGTCTTGAAACTGAACTCTTAAACCTGTTTCTTACCTGTGTATACAACCCTAACTCTCCCTTATCTTGGTTGGCATGACCCTTTAGGAAACACAAAAACGACATTTATAATATAGCATGTTGTTAGGAATGCCAGTTTAATTAAAGAACTCACAATTCTCTATAAAAACAAAAAACAAACAAACGAAAAAGGATGTGAGCCAGGCGTGGTGGCTCACGCCTGTAATCCTAGCACTCTGGGAGGCCAAGACAGGTGGTTTGCCTGAGCTCAAGAGTTGGAGACCAGCCTGAGCAAGAGCAAGACCCCATCTCTAAAATTAGCTGGGTGCCTGTAGTCTCAGCTACTCAGGAGGCTAAAGCAAGAGTATTGATTGAGCCCAGAAGTTTGAGGTTGCTGTGAACTATGACACCAGAGCACTCTACCCACGGTGACAAAGCAAGACTGTAAAAAAAAAAAGGATGCCTTATCTTTACGTAAAACAACATTTCTTGTTAAATTTGGGATTTTTCTTGCTTGTGTAAATGAAGTTTTCTCATTCTCTGTAGTTTCCAATTATTTACATAATTGAATATTTAGACATTTTCTTTCATTTAAAAAATTAAGCTATAATTTATGTACAAATTCATACTTTTTAGTGTACATTTCTCTGAGTTTTGACAAATGTATACCACCACAATGAAGATATAAAAGAGTTTGATCACCTCCTAAAATTCCTACTTGTCCCATTGTTATTAACCCCTTCACTAGTGAATTCCTGGCAGCCCCTGGTCAGATTTTGGTCTCCATATTTGCAGAACATTAAACTGTGTAATGAAATCATACATTATATAATATTTTGAGTCTTAAATATCACTAGTTTTCTACTACTTTCTAATTAAATTCCATTGTGGCCAGAGATAATATTTTCTATTATTTGAATCCACTGAAATTGTTATATTACTATTTGTTTTAGAAACAGAATATGGTCTACCTTGGTAAATTCCCGTGCACACTTCAAAACGAAGCGTGTTCTGTTGTTGGGTAGGATACTCTATAAATGTCATTTAGAGTTGGTTGATAGTATTGTTCAAGTTCTCATATCCTAATTTATTGTATGACTACTTGTTCTATTAATTATCAAGATATAATTGTAGATTTTATAATGATAAAATCTACAATTGTAAGCATGGGTTTATTTCTTCTTGGGATTTTATCAATTTTGGCCTTGTGTATTTTTGAAGCTTTGTTATTAGGTATACTATGTATAAATGTTGAGGATTATTATTTCCTCTTGATGAACTGATCCATTTGTCGTCATAAAATGACATTCTTGTCCTTTGTAATATTTGTACTAAAATGTACCAGGTTTCTTTCTTATTTATTTATTTTGAGGTAGGTTCTTGCTCTGTTGCGCAGGCCAGAGTGTAGTGGTGTAATCATACTTCACTGCAACCTCTGTCTCCAGGCTTGAGTGTTCCCCCTGCCTCTGCTTCCTAGTATCCTGCCTCAGCCTTCAAGTAGGTGGGACTACAGGTGCACACCACCACACCTGGATAATTTTTATATTTTTTTTGTAGAGGTGGGGTCTTACCCTTGTTGAGGCTTATCTTGAACTTCTGGCCTCAACCAGTCTTCTTGCCTTGTAGTCTCAGAGTGCTAGGATTATAGGCATGAGCCACCGCACCTGACCCCCTTTCTTTTAATTTTCAGAAATTGTGACAAAGTACATAAAACATCAGATTTACCATCTTAACCATTTTTAAGTGTAGAGTTCATTAGTGTTAAGTATGTTTACATTGTGTGCAACCGATCTCCAGAACTTTTTCATTTTGCAAAACTGAAATTGTACATTATTTGTATTTTCATAACTAACTTGTTTCACTTAATGTAATATCTTCAAAGTTTACCTATTTTATAGTGTATGTCAGAATTTCCTTACTTTCTAAGGTTGAATAATATTCCATGGCATGTATATACCACTTTTTATTCACTCGTTCACCCAGGGATGGACACTGGGTTGCTTCCACCTTTCAGCTACTGTAGGTAACGCTACTATGAATATTTGTTGTCTCCGTCACCTTGGACTGCTGTGACAAATGTCAGAGACTGGATGGCTTAAACAACAAACATTTATTTCTTATAGTATAGAGGCTAGAAGTCTGAGATCTTGGTGCCAACCTGGTCAGGTTCTTAGTGCAGACTCTCTTCCTGGTTTGTAGTTAGCCTCTACTGGCTGTGTACTCACATGGCAGAGAGAGAGAGCTCTAGTCTCTTATCTTCTTATAAGAACATTAATCCCATCATGGGGCCTCTGCCCTTCTGACCTCATCTAAACACAATTATCTGCAAAGGGCCCAGATGCAATCGCAGTATCTCGTTGTCGTTTTGATTTGCATTTTCTTAATGACTAAGAACATTTAGAATTTTGAATGCCTTAATTGACCATTTATATATCTTCTTTTAAGAAATGTCTATTTATATCCTTTGCTGATTTTTAAATTAGGTTATTTGGTTTTTCATTGTTGAGTTGTAAGAGTTCTTTACATATTCTATGTATAAATCATCAGCTATATGATTTTCTCCCATTTTGTGGGTTCTCTTTCCACTTTCTTGATGGTGTTATTGTTTTTATTTTAAATTCTCTTAACATGTGGTTGTATTCGTAAAGAATAACTTTTTCTGTAACTTTTCATGTCTATGTTTATCCTCATTTCTTTTCCTCACCTTATTTTGATGACCAGGAAGAGTTCCAGAGTTCCAAATAATGTATTGAAGGAAGTGTTGACAACATATATCTGATTTTGTTTTATTTTTGGTTTTTTACTACTCCTTAGAAGAGTGATGCTCATGTTTTCTTGACTGTGAATACTCTTGATTTCTGAGTTCAAAATAAGATGCTTTTTTTTTTCTTTGAGGCAGAGTACCACTCTGTTGTCCCAGCTAGAGGGCAGTGGTGTCATCGCTCACAGCAACTTCAAACTTTTAGGCATAAGCACATGTTACCACACCTGTCTAATTTTTCCATTTTTTATAGAGATGTGCTTTTGCTCTTGGTCTTGAAGCTGGTCTCAAACTTCTGACCTCGAGTGATCTTCCTGCGTTAGCCTCCCAAAGTGCTAGGATTATAGGCCAGGTCCCTTATGAGACTTTATCATGCTAGGGGAAGTCCCTTTATTTCTCTCTGAAAGATTAAAAAAGAAAAAACAACAATGAAAAATGGAAGCCAAAGTCTCTATTCTCCCCTTCATTTGTAACAAAGGTCCACTCATACCCAGTCTTCTTTGTGAATGTGAAGCATTTCTGTATTTGGTTACATCAGGAGATTGCCCTTTCTTTATGCAGTCACTTTTTCCTTGTCAGTAACAACTTGTAGCTCTATTAATTTAGATCAGTGAATGAGCACCATCATTCACTGTCATGTTTGTGACTTTTTCTCCCATGATTTGATGAGTAAATCTGACTTTACCAAGTAAAATGTTTAACTTTATGTATTCAATTTAACCAGAGCTACTATTCTCATTGTTATTAAAAAAAAAAAAAGGCAATCAGCAAAATTTGTTTTCTTCTAAGGTAATATATACAGAAAGTAATATAAAGGTCAAAGCCTTCCAAATCTCAAGTCTGATCTAAAAACTAACATCTTGAGTGTTTCTTCCTAAAAATCAGTATGTTGGAAGACCCTGTGCAAAAATACTACTTTTCAGCAGAGTGGATAAAATGGAAGAAATGGAAGTGAATGAAATAAATGAATTTGCTAAAGACCTTTCACAAGCCTCTCTTTTCATTGAATTCCACAATATCCAAGTCATCAGGGTTGAGAACATGCGATCTTTGCTCATAAAGTCTTTTAATGGCCTGTCCGAACCCAATGTGACTTCAGGGTGGAAGTAATAGCCAATATTAAAGTTCCTGTCATCACTCTTCTCAAAAATGCTGGTAAGGCAGACAATATCTTATAACCTTTCATTTCCAAATTGTGGTAGCATCCTAGTTTGAGATTCTGGGCATCTAACAATGGGTCTTCTTTAAAAGTTGTGTTCTTTCTAACTCTTAGTAAGAGAGAGCTGTGAGGGAATATGTAGAATTACTTCTGCTACTGCTGGTAGCTACCATTTATCTAGTCCTTGCTCTCTGCCAGGCACTGTGCTAAGCTTTTTTGCTTACCTGATAACATATAGCTCTCTGAGATAGGGACTAATGATTATGCCCATTTTACAGATGAAGAAATTGGGGCTTAGCAAGGATTAAGTAACTTGCTCACAGTCACTAGTAAGTTGATTCAGATTTCCAAAGCAGACATCCTGACTTCTGAGTGTATTTTCTTAACCACTATACATGTCTTCTCAAATTTCCATTGAGTTTTAATAGTAGTAAGACTTCATTTTTAAGATAATTATATGTCCAAATAGTGATTAAGGTATGATGACATGTATAAGGGGGACAGAGAGAAATTAGATTTAGCAAACTGTATTGTATTTTTTTTCTTTTAACAATATTGTATTATAATGATTATTACTATTATCAGATTACAGAGTGGCTGCTCATACTTGATTACATTTGGAGAGGTTATTTGATCCTTATTCTCCAAATGACCTCAAACTAGAGATAATTGTTGAAGATAGCTGTGCATTCAGCGTAGGCAATGCATGTTAGGTTGAAACTAACAGTGTGAAATCTAACCTCACATAGAAACTTAGCATCTAAATTTTTAATTCTTAGTTGTAGCCTAAAAATCAAATTGCTTCTAAAAATCTATTTTCTTTTCACATGAGATGAAATTACAGTGCCAATAAACAGTTGTTTTTTGTTTGTTTTTTTAAGATGTCAGCACAGTTGTTACTGTTTGTGATGGACTCTATAAAGTTTGGCAACTCCAGATTTTCCCAGAACTTCTGGAATTCACAAGAAACCACTGAGACTGACAATATGCCACCTGATAGTGAAAATAATTATATAAAAATTTTATTTGAAAGATAATAAAGAAGAAGAATTATGTCCAGCATTTCCCAGAGGAGAGTTCATCCCTTCTTGAGTTTTCTGACTATAAAGGTAACATTGATTTCTCTTGCTTCTGTTTTTGTTCTTTTTAAAAATATGTATGTAACAATATAACTAAATAGCTTTATCTCTTCTTTATTGATGTTCAAAATGATGATTAACCATTTGATGCATAAATGAAGTCAGATTAGTAGCTACACAGATGATTAGGAAACCCATCAAAGCTACTACATACTTGCTGTCTAGATGGCTTCCTTATTTGGCTGTCTAAAAGCATTTGACATAAATGTAACATATCCAAAATGAACTTCTCCCAACCAGCCATCATTGCCCATAGGCTTTCCCAATCTCAGTTGATAGCAACCTCATTCTCCTGGCTGCTTGTGTCAAAACCCAGAAGTCATCTCTACTCTTCTCTTTCTCTCATATCCCAAATTCAGACCTTTAAGAAATCCTGTTCACGGCGGGTGCCTGTGGCTCAATTGGCTAAGGCGCCAGCCACGTACACCTAAGGTGGCGGGTTCGAACCCCCAGCCCGGGCCCGCCAAACAACAATGATGGCTGCAACCAAAAAATGGCTGGGCGTTGTGGTGGGCGCCTGTGGTCCCAGCTACTTGGGAGGCGGAGGCAGGAGACTCGCTTGAACCCAGGAGTTGGAGGTTGCTATGAGCTATGATGCCATGGCACTCTACCCAGGGGGATAGCTTGAGGCTCTGTCTCAAAAAAAAAAAAA
>CAUYQV010065421.1:0-10788 GCA_963574575.1 Galagoides demidoff | reverse complement strand
CCCGGCCATTTTTTGGTTGCAGCCATCATTGTTGTTTGGCGGGCCCGGGCTGGGATTCGAACCCGCCACCTTAGGTGTACGTGGCTGGCGCCTTAGCCGATTGAGCCACAGGCGCCGAGCCCATTTTGATGTTTTTCAAACAATGCCTGTTTGACATGAAGAAAATAAATGGAAATTAAAAGGGACAAAAAGGGTGGCACCTGTGGCTCAGGGGTAGGGCACCGGCCCCATATACTGAGGGTGGCAGGTTTGAACCCAGGCCCGGCCAAACAGCAACAAAAAAATAGCCAGGCATCTGGCAGGCATCTGTAGTCCCAGCTATTCGGGAGGCTGAGGCAAGAGAACTGCTTAAGCCCAGGAGTTGGAGGTTGCTGTGAGCTGTGACACCACAGCTCTCTACTGAAGGTGACATAGAGACTCTGTCTCAAAACAATAAATAAATGGGACAAAAAGTATGCACATACCCAAACAAAAGTTGGAAGGTCTAGTTTAGAGAAAAATAGTCCTCACATTAAAAATTTATGCTTAGGCTCAGCACCCATAGCACAGTGGTTATGGCATCGGCAACATGCACCCAGGCTGGCAAGTTTAAACCTAGCCCAGGCCTGATAAACAACAATGACAACAGCAACAAAAAAATAGCCAGGTGTTGTGGTGGGCGCCTGTGGTCCCAGCTGCTTGGGAGACTGAGGCAAGAGAATCCCTTAAGCCCAAGAGTTTGAGGTTGCTGTGAGCTGTGACGCCACAGCAATCTACCGAGGGCAACAATGTGAGACTCTGTCTCAGAAAAACAAAAACAAAAACAAAAACTTGTACTTAATGCATTCCAAAGTAAAGAGGAAAGAAATATTAGATAAGTGTGATAATCATATATCTTTTCTATTTGTACTCTCTGAAAGCAAGGATGCACTTAATCGATTATAAACTGACAATTTTTTTTTATTTTTAAAAATGAATTTTTTCAAACACTACTTTCTTTATGTAAATTAATGTCCTATCTGTAGTTGTCAACTGCAAACAATATATCCCCCTAAATGTCAACAGAAGATGAAATGAAAACACTAACAGACCCAGACATCTTAAGTTTCTGGGGCACTGAGTTTTTCTGCTTGTCAATGTGAGAGATTCTCCTGACAATAAGTTTCTTTTCATTTGTCCACAGCTATTTGGATTAAAATGAGCCCTTTAGAAAGGATAGGGGACATATCTGGTCACACTTCAGTAACTACAATGTGTCTGACAGTCTCCCATCCCCTCCATCTGCAACATAGATTTTTAACAGATATGAAACTCTACAAAAAGAAAATCATATATAGATAAGGAAAGATCACTTGAAAAAGAATGCATCACCTGGTCCTGAGGCTTACCTTTCAGCAGTGGCAGAGGTGTTAGCTCGATAGGTTTGCCTTGAGACCTGAACTGTGAAGAACTCTGCGACCTCTTCTGTCTGGCTTTCCTGACGGACTTCCGAGAAAATCCGTCTACTTTATCCACTGATGGAGGAGTAGTTGGTGCTGAGGACATATCCCTACTGAAGAGAAAGAAATACAATGAACACATTCCCAAGGTGGAAACATACCTGCAAGTTACACAAATTCTAAAATTCCCACCTCTAATATTCATGAAAATGGGAATATGTGCTAAAGTAAACAAAATCAATTATGAAAAGTCTATATCCATGGGAAAACATGAAAATCTGATGAAAAAAGTAATGTAACTATCACGTAAACAATATCATAACTGTAAGGTATTATACTCCACTGTAAGCATTAAAGACACTGATCTAGACTTGAAGAAATCAATGCGGTCTGCTCATTTTCTAAAAGCAAATCCCTTCTCATCTTGTGATTCCTGAAATAATTTTGGAGCTATTCTGCAGCTGGAAAACTTCCATTGATACATTTTCCCAAGACATTTAATATTATGAATGGGTTCTAGAGTTGAAATCCATACTGTACTTTAAGAATCTACACCAGTGTATTAAGCAAGGTGAGATTTACAACTACTGAAACTAGGCATGACTTTTAAAGTGATGGTGCTGTGTTAGCTATGATAAACTGTACCAAATGAGGACAGAATAGACTACACTAAATTAAACACATAAAAGGCATAATTAAAATCATCTCAAAGAAGTCTTCTTTTTGAATTAAGCCACCTTAAGTTATTAAAGCTTGATTTTTTAAAAAGCTATGATGAAATAAAGCACCAAAGTTGAAATGAAAATATAAACTCACATCCTACTTAGATAGCCACAGTGAGCTCCCCTGAGGTTTAGACCTTGAAGTTCATCACCAAATACCAATTTTATTTCATCAAACTGACGGAACTCAAACATGTTTTTACAGTTTTTAACCCTCTCAAATTATTAAAATGAAGGCTATTTCCTAAATGTAACAAGCATTAAGCTCAATTTCATTCATCAATTGAAATAGATGCCATCATCTCCTCGGTGCTGAGACTCAACATTAATGCAGAGACTCAGATAGAAAAAATGCATACAGGGGAAATACTGAAAGGCAATTTCTCACCTGTCATTCCAATACATAAAACAAGTGTTTCTTAACGTCTATATTAAAAAGTAAAGGAGTTTCTTCCTCAACATCTAAGAATAAAAAGTTACCTGTGTTACCTGGATTCTAACAAAATAAAATTGTCAAAAACACGGGGGGGAAAAAAACCCACAATGTTAAGATTTGGAATTTTGAAATTTTCTTTGGTTCTCCTTAAAAAAAAAAAAAAAAAGTTTTAAAAAACTACCCAATTTAATCTTAAATATGATGGACACAAAATGGAATTGCAAACTATGAATGACTACAAAAGATGTAAGATCACTTCAAAATACCAAATGACTGCATCAGCAAGAAGCTCCAACATCACATTTGTACGTTGTAAATTTAAGGGGCCGATTTTCCAATCTGGTATGTGAATTATTTAAACTTCATTCTACCCCTAACAACACAAGATTTAGTAAATTCTGGATTTCCACCACTCTTTTTGTCTCTTCTTTATTCCTCATCTCGAATTTCTAAAGATAATATTTAAGTAGCTTTTTTCGTTGTTTTAATCATTTGCCTCTTATGCCCGCAGCCCAGAGCAAGCGTCAGGGATCTCAACCCTAAAGCGTTGCACGCAGCGGGTCCGTGCAAAGCCCAAGGAAACAGGTTTCGCCCTGGGCCAGGGCGCTCAAAGCTTTATCATCCACTAAACAGCCGGCACGGGGCATTTCCGAGGCTCAGGATAATCCAAAGAGGGTAAGGGGAGTTGAGGGCAGACGGACGGAGAAGGGGTTTGTAGGGATGCTTACATACTCCCTTAGCCTTCCACCCTACACCCCAAGCCCTGGAAAAGATAAGCTGCTACAGAATCCTCCCCACTACACCAAACCCCCCCCCCCATTATCCCTCGCCCCCGCTAGTGGATAAAGGGGGACAAGAAAACGCCTCCAATCCCAGGTGGAGAAAGGGGGAGGGGGCAGAGTGAACGAGAGGTATCGTCAGAAGCGTCTGCAGGTAAATCAGACAAGTGGGACGGACGCATCCCCTCCCGCACCCCACCCCACCGCACCCCTAGCTAGTATGGGCCAGGCCTTCCTAAGGCCAGTGCCCCGTAGGTTCCACACAGGAAGACCGAGAGGAAGAAGGGAAGCGGACGAGCCGCCGTGCTGGAGGCACCAAGTTACCTTGAAGCTTCTGGGGAAGAATCCAAAGATGATCTGTGGTTTCGAGGGGCGGGAGACGGGCGAGGGGACCGCAGCGGGGGCGGACGGCGGGACCAGGACGTGCAGGGGGAGGTCCGGGCAGCTGCAGGGAGCCCGGGGCGACGGCGGTCCGGTGCGGCGTCCCTTCGGTTCCGCGGCGGTGGAGCCTCTAGGCCTCACGGCCGGACCCGAACCTCAGCGCTCCGGCAGCGGCGGCCTCACGATCCTCCCCCGCGGGCCCGTCCCATCAAATCGGCACCGACCCCGTTGCGGCTCCGCCGGTGGCTCCTCGCTCACATTCCTGGCGGGCGGCGCCTCTGCTCCTCGCTTCGGACCCGGCGGCGGCGGCGGCGGCGGCGGCGGCGGCAGCGACGACGTGGGGGCGGGGGGCAGGGAGAGAGGAAGATTGGATCTGCAGCGGCAGCGGGAGGAGGAGGCAGGATCAGGAGGAGGAGCCGCAGGAGCTGGAGCCGCCGCTGCCAGAGCCACCGTTTGCTACCCGCGGAGGGTCCCCGTCAATGCCCCTTTCTCTCTCCTATTGTCAATATCACCGGGCGGCTGAGTCCATGGCACAAGCGCAACCGAACCTTCTGGCCAGCAGCGCCCGCCCCTGGCGCCCGCCCACTGGAGACTTCAAACGGGAAGCAAGGCCTGATTGGTCGACTTCTGCCTTCACTCCCCCGGCAGCATGTTCGGTTGAGAATCGATCAGGGATTGGCGGTGGGAGGGCGGAGAAACAGGAGGGTGGAAAAAGAGGAGACCGTGGATTGGGCCGAGACGTGAAGGACCCGGATGCAGCCGAGGTTCCCGGGCCCAGCCGTCGCCGCTTCCGCCAGGCGCTGGAGCGGACTGAAGTGGGGGGCTCGGTGTTCGCTAGTGTAGGAGGAGCCCCTGATCCCGGGACAGGTGCGACCAGATCAGCCGGACGGGTTTCGCGCGATGCGGAGCCGTTGGGAGGCGATCGTCTTCAACCAAAGGATTCCGAGGGCAAGGGTCAGCTAAGGGGGGGCGCCCCCTTGACCTTGATCCTACCCCCTTTAGCGGCTAGTGAAGTCTGGGCGAGGGCGTCCCGCGTCGGATGCTGAGCAGAAACGAGGTCGCTCGCCCGCGCCGCTGCCCCTCTGCTTGGGCAGATGGGTCTGTTGATTGCCCAGCAGTCGCTCCCCTCTGAGCCTTGCGGGAAGCCTGGACCCGAAATCTAAACCGCTGGGGTCTGGCAAGGGTTGGGTAACGCTTCGAGTTCTCTCTCACCTCATCTCCCTTTCCTAAACGTTTGTTTTGAATATCAGCTCCCTGGAGCCCGAAACCTGGGATAAGGCCAGCACCTACATAGTCTGTGCAAGTGGGAGGCAGTAGCCAGGCTGTGCCATCCATTCCTTAAGAATAACGGCATCGGCGGGCCCTGGGCTCAGGACTGTAATCCCAGCACTCTGGGAGGCCAAGGCGGGTGGATCACTTGAGCTCAGGAGTTCAAGACTGGCCTGAGCAAGAGCGAGACCCCGTCTCTACTAAAAATAGAAGAATTAGCCGGGTGTGGTGGCAGGCATCTGTAGTCCCAGCTACTCGGGATTGCTGTGAGCTAGGCTGAGGCCATGACACTCTGCCAGGGAGACAGCAAAGACCCTGTCTCAAAAAAAAAAAGAAAAAGAAAAGAAAAGACAACTGTTTTGGCCAGCCGGCTACTTAGAGATCCAAACTGTAGGAGTTTCAAAATTTTCATTATTGAGTTGAATCTCAAGAGTTTATGGAGAAGACTTTACTTAATTCTATCTAGACAACTGATGATATGTTTGGAGAGGTGTTTGCATCCTTGGTGAGCCCTAGGCCAAATGCTGCATTTCATCACAGTATATTTTTGGATTGTCGATCTATTTGAATGCACTCTAAACATTTTTTGAGGGAAGAAAAAAAAATTATTAATGCTGACCAAAAAACGTCAGAGTACCAGTTGTTCAAAACTTAGAAAATGGGGGAGGGGGAAGAAAGTTATTCATATTCCCTTAACTGAGAGATAACCACTGTTAGCATTTTAGCGTATTTCAAGTATTCGTTTCTTTTTGTTATTAATAGGTGTGTCCTTGTGTAGCCTAGTTTTTCCCCTCAGCATATCATGCTTTCTCTATATTAGGGATTAGAACTATGTGTAAATAAAACTGTATGTACCATATGTGCAACTGACAACCCAAAATGCATTTGCATTCCTCATTTGTGTTGTTAAACACCCAAGTGTTGCAAATTTCTGTGCACACGCCCAGAAATGGCTTTTAAGTGGAAAAATAATTTTGTGTTATGAAAGATAAAAATATTCCAGCTTTGAACTGAAGTGCAAAACAGGGAAAGATGACTCTTAGACGGAAGCAGGCTCCCCCTACTGACTCCAGATGATTGGCCCCTGTATGGCTAGTGCCTAGTTTTGCTCAGATAGAATTCATTAATCCTAGGTCCTATAAAACTATAGAATACCAGTCTAGTTCCTCCCTTCAAGAAACTTATGTGTCTATATCTCAATTTCCTGTACAGTCTTCATGGAAGTTCAGTATCCCAGCCAAGCAGAACCTGTTTCCTCAATTTTTGATTGAGAGTAAATGCAGAATTAAAACCAAGGAAGATTTTGAAGCCAACTTAATTTCCCTTGGCAACAGTTGAACTGTTAAAAGAATAGTGCTCGTTTGAAATGCTCACAGCTGTTGCTTAGAACATTTCATAGAGTGGGGATTATGCTTGCAAATTATGGATCTCTATAAAGACAATTCATTTCAAAGTCATTTCTCTTTTTATAAAATGGCTGAGCAACTGAAATGAGTAGGTCTTTTTTAAATGGAAACATCCTTGCCCAAGTGAAAAATTGTTCTCTGGACCATAATTTCTGAAGGTCTCCTGCACCCCATTTCTGTGTACTCCAAGGATAGTGCAAGGTAATTAATCTGGGGTGCAAGAAAAGAAAACATGAGAACATCTGTTTATGCTTAATTCTAATCTAAAAATAAAGACATTAAGATCAATTAATATTTTATATATAGAATAAATATATGGAATAGACCCTTGGTGTAGAATAGCATTGCAGATGTCCTCAGAGAAAAGTAGGAGTTACCCATTCCCAGGGCTTGGCAGTGGGGTAGCTCATGCCTGTAATCCTAGCACTCTGGGAGGCCAAGGAGGGTGGATTGCCTGAGCTCACACAAGTTCGAGACCAGCCTGAGCAAAACAGCAGACCCCCCATCTCTACTAAAAAAAAAAAATAGAAAAACTGGCTCACCGCCTGTAGCTCTAGCAGCTAATACACTAGTCACATGCACCAGAGCTGGCAGGTTTGATTCCAGCCAGGGCCTACCAAACAACAATGACAACTACAACCAAAAACTAGCCAGGCATTGTATTGGGCGCCCAAAGTCCCAGCTACTTGGGAGGCTGAGGCAAGAGAATCGCTTGAGCCCAGGAGTGGGAGGTTGCTGTGAGCTGTGATGCCATGGCACTCTACCCAGGGAGACAGCTTAAGGCTCTGTCTCAAAAAAGAAAAACAGAGGCAAGAGGATCACTTGACCCAAGTTGGAGGTTGCTGTGAGCTATGACACGGCACTCTACCCAGGGCGACAGCTTGAGACTGTCTCAAAAATAATAACAGCCCTTGCCAAAGGACTAAGATAAGCACAAGCCAAATATCAACCAATAAATAGAAAAAGAAAAGACCTATGCTAATAAGATAACCGTCAGAAGTAAGTGGTATGTGTGAGGTGAGGGTACAGGAAGCTGGTCAGGACTAAGAAGGAAGAACACAGAAGGCCAATAGCAGCTCCCTTAGGAAAATGGTAAACTCACAGATAGTGTTGACAGGGAATCTTTGGTATCATAGTTCTCTGACCTACATTTACCTACCAGGAAGCCCCCTCAGCAGTGACATATTTGGGGGTGATAATTTATATTTTGAGATGTGCTGCAAAGGTTGCAGCTTATTCATAGCATTTGATATGATTATAGTGCATTAATTACTGCTTGAGATTTAAAATGTTTGGGTGTTGGGGTAGGTGAGGTGTAATTACACGCCTGTAATCCTAGCACTCTGGGAGGCTGAGGCAGGTAGATTACTTGAGCTCACAAGTTCAAGACCATCCTGAGCAAAAGTGAGACCCTATCTCTTCTAAGAACAGAAAAACTGAGGCAAGAGGATTGCTTGAGCCTGAGTTAGACATTGCTGTGAGCTTTGACACCACAGCACACCACCCAGGGTGACAGCTTGAGAGTCTCAAAAACAAACAACAAAAAAATACTATGCTTGGTGCCTGTACTTCAGCAGCTAGGGCACCAGCCACATACACCAGAGTTGGCAGGTTCCAGGCCAGCCTGAGCAAGAGCGAGACCCCATCTCTACTCAAAATAGAAAAATTAGCCAGGCGTGGTGGCAGGTGTCTGTGGTCCCAACTTCTTGGGAGGCTGAGGTAAGAGAATCTCTTGAGCCCAAGAGTTTTAGGTGGCTGTGAGCTGTGATGCTGCGGCAATCTACTGACAAAGTGAGACTCTGTCTCATAAAGTAAAATGTTTGTGTTCCAGTTCCTACTTGGAGCTGCAATCTGGAAATGACCATTAGAGAACTTTTGCACTGTCCTTAATGAGAGGTCCCGTGTCACTGGTGGATCAAGGCAGGAAGAGAGGCCTTAGAGCACTGATGGAGAAGGAGAGTTGGAAAAAGAAGAGAAAGCCAACTTTAAATGTGCTGTATTCCACCCAGGACTAAGTACCAAATGATAGAAGACAAGCAATAATGTTGCTTGTAGAGTAGTCATACTACATGATTAAATGAGCTTAAATCTGTACCTAATAATAAGGAAATGATAACATAAACTCTGAAATTAGAGATCAATTCTGACAGTGAAGACTTGAGGCAAATTATTCATCCCACCAAACTTTGATTTCCTCACCTATAAATAAGCAGACTAAAAATTCCTAACTTATGTGATAGTCATCAGATTTATCAGAGGTTATGCACTTACTACAGTGCCTAACATATGTTAACTGCTCAATAAATACCAATTGTTACCACAGTCATCCATTTTCTTCTTATTTTTAATATATTTTTACCCATCTAGAAACGTTTCTCCTTTTTTTTTTTTGAGACAGAGTCTCACTTTGTCACCCTCTGTAGAGTGTTGTGCCGTCATAGCTCATAGTAACCTCAAACTCTCGGGCTCAAGCGATTCTCTTGCCTCAGCCTCCGAGTAGCTAGGTCTGCAGGTGCCCACCGCAACACCTGGCTATTGTTAGAGACTCACTCTCATTCTGGCTCAGGCTGGTCTCGAACTTGTGAGTTCAGGTGATCCACCCACCTCAGCATTCCAGAGTGCTGGGATTACAGGCATGAGCCACCGTGCCCAGCATTAGAAACTTTTTTTGTTTGGTTTTTTGCAGTTTTTAGCCAGGGCTGGGTTTAATCCCACCACCTCCAGTATATGGGGCCGGCGCCCTACTCCTGTGAGCCCCAGGCGCCACCCAGAAAGTTTTCTTTAGGAAATTTTCAATCTTTTTTTATTTTTGCCTCAGAATTTTATTCTAGCATACCCTCCTGTGACAGGAAGAAAACAAGAACCAGAGGCAGGGGCAGCGCCTGTGGCTCAGTGAGTAGGGCGTTGGCCCCATATACCGAGGGTGGTGGGTTCAAACCCAGCCCCGGCCTAACTGCAACAAAAAAATAGCGGGGTGTTCTGGTGGGCACCTGTAGTCCCAGCTACTTGGGATGCTGAGGCAAGAGAATGGCCTAAGCCCAAGGAGTTGGAGGTTGCTGTGAGCTGTGACTTAACGGCACTCTACCCAGGGTTAATAAATGAAACTCTGTCTCAAAAAAAAGAACCAGAGGCATGACTTTGAATCCGCTTCCACTGAATTACAGAGTGTGTGGGAGCAGTCATTAGCAATTGGGATTTGCATTTACAACATTCACATACTCTGAAAGGAAAAAAATGGCAATTTGACTTACCATTTCAGAGCTTTATCTCCATTTCTAATTCATATTCCTTTAAAAGAGGCTTAAACTGTTTTTAATCTAAGGTCACCTATTTCTCTTCCTCACTGTAGCCTCTAAAAGCCCGGTTTCTAGTCCAAGCCCTGCCTCTAGTGATGGTCCAGCCTGAGGGTGTTTGTCGGGGTTTGAACCCGCCACTGTTGGTGTATGGTGCCGGCATAACTCCTCCCAGACACCCCTTTTTTCCTTTGAGGACCACACCCTGCCTCCCTTTGAGTGGTCCTGGTGAAACTGTTAATCACGGCGCTTCCCTCCACCAAGGGAGGTGGGTACTCGACTGGAGAGAATCGGTAGGGTCTTCCCCAAGATTTGCTTTCTGAATGCTGGGGGAGGGTTGCCTCTCTTCCTCTTGGATCATAAACCCTGAAGTTGAGACTACTACTGACTGTCTCCCTTTTCCTTCCTCCATTCCAGAAGAAGCCAAGTCTTGGAAAAAATCTTTGGCAAATGCCAAGTTCCAACAACTTTATGGGAACTGCTGGATTCAGCTATGCCTGAAGCTACTATTTGTTATTTGAGCCCCAAAATTCCCTTTTTTTTAAGCTACTTTGGAGTTGGATTTCCATAACTTACTCTCAAAGGAATCTGACTAAAAAGACATAAGCCAGTCACTTAACCTCTCCAAGCTTCAGTTTACTTTTAGATCCTGAATCTGCGCTTTTCTTTTCTTTTCTTTTTTCTTTTCTTTTCTTTTCTTTTCTTTTCTTTTCTCTGTTTTTGAGACAGTCTCAAGCTGTCACCCTGGGTAGAGTACAGTAGCATTCTATCTCACAGCAACCTCCAACTCAGGCTCAAGCAATCCTTCTTGCCTCAGTTTTCTGCTTTTAGAAGAAACAGGGTCTCAGCTTGGCGCCTGTGGCTCAATCCGCTAAGGCGCCAGCCACATACACCTAAGGTGGCAGGTTCCAATCCCCAGCCCAGGCCCGCCAAACAACAATGATGGCTGCAACCAAAAAATGGCCGGGCGTTGTGGCGGGCGCCTGTGGTCCCAGCTACTTGGGAGGCGGACGCAGGAGACTCGCTTGAGCCCAGGAGTTGGAGGTTGCTACGAGCTGTGATGCCATGGCACTCCACCCAGGGG
>CAUYQV010065417.1:0-36577 GCA_963574575.1 Galagoides demidoff | reverse complement strand
CTGCCTCCGCCTCCCAAGTAGCTGGGACCACAGGCGCCCACGACAACGCCCGGCCATTTTTTGGTTGCAGCCATCATTGTTGTTTGGTGGGCCCGGGCTGGGGATTCGAACCCGCCACCTTAGGTGTATGTGGCTGGCGCCTTAGCTGATTGAGCCACAGGCGCCGAGCCCCTCTTTTCCATTCTTGAGATACTTTACTAAGAAGACTATGTTCTAGCTCCATCCAGGTAAACATAAAAGATGTAAATTCTCCATCTTTTTATGACTACCTAGTATTCCATGGTACATATACCACAATGTGTTAATCCATTCATGGATTGATGGGCATTAGGTCTGCTTCCACGACTTGGCAATTATGAATTGGGCTATAATAAACATTCTGGTGCAAATGCCTTTTTTGTAAAATGATTTTTGTTCATCTGGGTAGATACGTAGTAATGGAACTCCAGGATCAAATGGTAGGTCAACTCTTAGTTCCTTCAGAATTCTCCATATTTCTTTCCAAAAAGGCTGTATTAGTTGGAAGTCCCACCAGCTATATAAGTGTTCCCATCTCTGCACATCCGCACCAACATCTGCAGTTTGGGGATTTTGTGATGTGGGCTAATCTTACTGGAGTTATGTTATACCTCAAAGTGGTAAGACATCAACTTTTTTTTTTTTTTATTGAATGGTAACTATGTACATTAATGCACTTCTGGGGTACAGTGGGGGGTTTTCACACCGATTCCGAAATACTTCCATCAAACTGACATCAATTTTTTTTAAAAAGAAAAACAATGGAGTATAACACTGATACTTTACATATGAACATTTGTGTTTGCAGATATACTGGAAAATGTCTAATGCAATACATACCAAACTGTTAAGAATGGCTCCTTATAGAGAAGGGAATGGACTTTTGGTTATGGACTATGTAAAGAAGGATTTCATTTTTTATTCTGTCATTTATTTATAACTTTTTACAATGAGAAAGTGCTCTATGTTACTTTCACTTTTAAGTGTTGTTTTTTTTTTTAAATGAGAAGACAGCCAGGCATGGTGGCTCATGCCTATAATCCTAGCACTCTGAGAGGCTGAGGCAGGTGGATTGCCTGACCTCATGAGTTTGAGACCAGCCTAAGCAAGAGCAAGACCCCATCCCTAAACACAGTCAGGCACTGTGGTGGGCAACTGTAGTCCCAGCTACTTCGGAGGGTGAGGCAAGAGGATTGCTTGAGCCCAAGAGTTTGAGGTTGCTATGAGTAAGGCACCATGGCACTCTACCAAGGGTGACCAAATGACACTCTGTCTCAAAAAAAAATAAAAATAGGCTTGGTGCCTGTAGCTCAGCGGCTCAGGCGCCAGCCACATACACCGGGACTGGCGGTTCAAACCCAGTCCAGGCCTGCCAAACAACAATAGTAACTACAATCAAAAAATAGCCAGGGCATTGTGGCAGGTGCCTGTAGTTCTAGCTACTTGGGAGGCTGAGAAAAGAGAATTGCTTGAGTCCAAGACTTTGAGGTTGCTATGAGCTGTGACACCGCGGCACTCTGACAAAGGTGACATAGTGAGACTCAGTCTCAAAAATAAATAAATAAATAAATAAAAATAAGAGGAACAATTTAATTAATTTTCCTTGTACCATTGTGGAATGTCTACCAGCTCTGGGTGCTCAGTCTATAGTTATGAAGAAGGCAGAGTCCCCATCTTTATTAGCCCTAAATGCTTTCCCAGTTTTTTAGTCAGTTCCACTTATAACTTACTGCTCTTAATTTCCTTGGATTAAAAAGCCCTCCTTAATTTCTCCCAGACTATACTTTCAGCCTCTTACCATGATGATTTAGCCTTCTAGGACTCATTCTTTTACATCTGACTTGTCAGCAATCTACTTGTCCAAAGAATAAAGGAACTCTAAAGGAGCTTCCTCCCCTTTCTAACATTTCTCCTGAACTTGAACTAAAGTAGACTTCTATGTTTTAAATAGATGGAGCCCTCATTCCTTAGTAATTAAAAACAACAAATGAAACACAAAAGCTTTAAACAGGATTACACAGAAATGGTTTCACAATAGGCTTTTAAACTACACTCTGTGGGTTCCCAGTAGCTTAAAAATAGTCACTTGTCTGCTCTGCCAAGAACTCATATAAAATAAGAAAATTTTTCCCACTCCATGTTTTATCTCCTCTACACAATAACAAATATAAATAAGTGCAGCAGACTATTTTAGCCAGATGTAAGCCTGGCAGAGTTGGGAAGAGGAAGGGGTAGAAATGAGTTTTTCTATGTCACTGCCATGAAGCTGACAACTACTGCTCTTGGGAACCCATATATCATTTACATGAGCTCTCAGAACATGTTAGCCTTATAAGAAGCACATTAGAGTCCTTTAACAAGTGGGTCAATTCTCATAATGCCAGGGGTCTAAGCCAAACTTCTAGGTATTGCCACTGTGGTATGCTGAAGTTGGCCTGCATTGCAAGAGCCAGCTGTTAAATGTTCAGGTTATTTAGAGATCTAGTTTTTAAACACAACTATTACTCAAAAAAAAAATGTAAATAGATAATTAAATTATATACAAAACAAAGAGAATATTCAAAATTCATCACTTCCTATCATTTTGTCACAGTTTATGCTATGCACTTGAAGTTATTTGTGCCTACTATGTTTGTATGTGAGAACACTATATAATAGTGTATTTATGAGCATCTCTTCTGGCTTCCACATCAGTGATAGAAGCTCAAAATTAGCCACAGTCATATTATTTATACCATGGAATCAGCAAATGCTTCAAATCGTGGATTTTTTTCCTAAAAATATAGCTGTTGAATATTTACCAACATACAACTGGATAGCCATAAACTGTTGTCTGTTTTTCACCGGAATAATACACTGGCTGTACCTCAAAACTATTGTTCAGTACTTAGCATCCTGACTTACATTTATATATGCCTAATATATAATGTAGGCTAATGATAAAAATTCACCAAATGAAAGCCATGCAGTTTGTTACCTATAGAAAATTTTATATTGTTCATAAATCTAACTGAATCTTAAAGTGGGAAGGAACCTTACAAGGCATCTACACAATCTCTTAATTAATGCAAGGACTCTCCCCTACAACATTCTTGGACAGATACGAATCTAGTTTTTCTCCTCTCTGTGCTTCCACTTGTGTTATTTCCTTTGCTTGACATCTTCTTACCTACCATCCTGCCCATGCCCAAGTTCATCTTTTTCTGGAACACTCCTCTTCATTCTCAAACATCACTTCTCCCAAGAAGCCTTCCCAAACCTCTACGGCTAGACTGGCAATCCTCCTGAGTGTTCTTGGATCACACTCTTCCTCCTATACCCCATTAATCACACTACATGAATTTCCAGTTCTCATTCCTCAATAGACTATAAGCTCCAAGGACAGGGAATGCATTTATCTTGTTCATTACTTAATTCCCATTTCCCTATCCAAGTGCCCATCCTAGGAAGCACTCCGTAGAGGTGAAGAAATAAATGAAGAATGAATGAATCAGTTAGTGGGGAAAGCATTGACCTCCAACTTCTAAAACAAGGCTCAATTCACAACTTGGCTTCTTACTAGACATGGGCCCTTCATTAAGTTACATTAAACCCCTTTGGCCTCCATTTACTTACATATAAAATGAGAAAATCAAGACTAATTCACCAAACTGCTAATGATTAAGTGGGATGATTTATGAATATAATGCTTTTGGTAAACCACAAAATGTTTTTAAAATGCTATGTACTGTACTGTTATTTCGGGATACCTCCAGAGAAAGGGATCTCATATTTTGAAACGCCATCCAGTCTGATTTTGACAGCTATACTTGTCACACTCTCCATAACTTCAACTCTTAACCTAAATTCTTCCAACACAACATAATAAACTAATCTCTCTTCCATACGACAGCCTTTTAAATATTGAAGACTGCAGCTCAAGTATCATTAACTTTGTCTTCTCAAGGCTAAACAGCTTTAGCTTCTTCAAGCAGGAGAAGTGGAAAAGTGGAAAAAAACTTTGGCTTCTGAGAAAATTTTCTTGATGATTTGGGAGGTAACTAAAGAGCTCTGTATTAGTTTTCTATTCATAATTTTAACAAATTACCATGAACTAAGTAGCTTAAACAATATAAATTTATTACCTTCCAGCTCGGTAGTTTGTAAGTCTAATAGTCTCCCTAGGCTAAAAAGGTAATGTGTAGGTGGGGCTGCATTCCCTTCTGGAGACTTTAGGAGAGAATCTATTTCCTTGCCAGATTCTTCACAGTCAGAAAAGATTTTCCAATTTTTAAGAACTCATGTGACTAGACTGGATTCACCTGGATAATCTAGCAAAATTTCCTCATTTCAAGATCTTTAACCTCAATCAGTTTTGCAAAGTCTCTTTTGCCAATTAGGGTAATATTTTTATAGGTTCCACGGATTAGGACAGAAACATCTTTGGGAAAGTCATTACTCTGCCTACCACAAGCTCCTTCATGACCTTCATGTCACCATTTTCCCTCTTACATTTGTCAGTATTATTTACCTTACCCATATTCATTATTTTATCTTTTTAAATGACATGGAGATATATATATATATATATATATATGTACACACACACATATAAATTTATATATATAAACATATACGTGCATATAAATAAAACATCCCTCTTTTCCTTACTCTACCTGAATTATTTCAGCTTTCCATAGGCTGTTTTATACAGTGGGATCATACTTTAGATTTCCAATTCTAATCCTTGCTTTTCAAACTAAACATGGATGTCCATACAGTATCAAAATATTAAGTAAAATATTTTGTCTTCCTGCTTTACCTAATTTCAGTTATGTGTCACACCAAAAAGATTTGTCCAGCAGCCTTCCCCCAAGAAAAAGCCTTCACTGAGCAAAACTCCCTGAGCCAACCAGCCCTCTAACCTGCCCATGAAAAGTGCTCTGTTCTTTCATACCCACAGACTACCTAGGTTAAAATCTTGAAGTCTATGGTCTTTTTTTAAAAAAATTTAAAAAGATGGAGACTTACCTCTTTTATGTTTACCTGGATGGAGCTGAAATATATTCTTCTTAGTAAAATATCTCAAGAATGGAAGAAAAAGTATCCAATGTACTCAGTACTATTATGAAATCAATACATAATCACCCACACTTTCATACAAATGATAAACACAACTATAGACCAGAATGAAGGAGGGAAGAGGAGGGGGAGCGGGAGGGAGGGTAATTGGTGGACTTCACCTATTGTGCATATTGCAAGAGTACATGTCAAATCTATTAAGAATAGAGTATAAATGTCTTAACATAATAATTAAGTGAGGTAAAGGGGATGTTAACCAGTTTAAGGTAAGCATTCCAAATTGTATATAAAATCAGCACACTGTGCCCCATAAATGCATTAATGTACACAGTAATGATTTAATAAAAAACATTCAAGGGGTACAAGTGGTTTTGTTACATGGATGACTTTTATTATGCTCAAATCAGGGCTAGAAGTGTGTCCATCACCCAGTGTTCACTGTACCTCTTAGGTAGGTTTTTAACACTCTGCTATCTTCCCCTACCTCCCACCACCTTCTTGATTTACAATGACTTTTATTTCTCTCTGCATCCATGTGTCCCCACCAATTAGTTCCAAATTATTAGAGTACATGTGGTGTTTGCTTTTCCATTCTTGACACACTTCACTTAATGGTCTCCAGTCCCATCCAAATTGCTGCAAAAGATATTAATTCATTTCTTTTTATGCCTGAATAGTACTACATAGTATATATACACAATACTCATGAATTAATGTACACTTAGGCTGATTCCACATGTTTACAACTGTGAACTGTGCTACGATAAACATTCAAGTGCAGTTGTATTTTTGATCAAATGACTTCTTTTGCTTTGGGTAGATACTCAGTAGTGTGATTGCTGGATCAAATGGTACATTGACTTTTAGTTCTTTGAGAAATCTCCATACTTATTTCCATAAAGGTTGTACTAATACACAGTCCCACCAACAGTTTTGTAAGCATTCCTTTCTCCCTGTATACATATCAGCATCTATTGCTATTGGACTTTTTAATAAGAGCCATTCTGACAGGGGTAAGGTATATCTCACTAAGGTTTTAATTTGCATTTCCCTGATGATTAGTAATATTGAACATTTTTTTTCATGTTTTCCATTTGTCCATCTTCTTTTGAAAAGTTTCTGTTCATAGGTGGCGCCTGTGGCTCAGTGGGTAGGGCGCCAGCCCCATATACCGAGGGTGGCAGGCTCGAACCTGGCCCAAGCCAAACTGCAACAAAGAAAATAGCTGGGTATTGTGGTGGGCACCTGTAATCCCAACTACTCGGGAGGCTGAGGCAAGAGAATTGCCTTAGCCCAGGAGTTGGGGATTGCTGTGAGCTGTGACACCACAGCACTCTGCCAAGAGCAATAAAGTGAGACTCTGTCTCTTAAAAAAAAAAAAAAGTTTCTGTTCATGTTTTTTACTCACTTTTTAATGGAGTTGTTCTTTTTTTTTTTTCTGACTGATTTGTTTGAGTGCTTTGTAAAGCAGTTCTTTATCAATATGTACTTTACAAATATTTTCTCCCATTCTGTAGGTTGTCTATTTGTTCTGTTGATTATTTCCTTTGCTCTGCAGAAGCATTTTAATCTAATCAAATCCCATTTGTTTATTTTTGTTGTTGCTGTAATTGCCTTTGGGGTCTTAGTCATAAATTCTTTGTGAAGGAAGAGTTTTTCCTACATTTTCTTCTAGAATTCTTACAGTTTCATGCCTTACATTTAACTATTTTATCCATCTTGAATTAATTTTTGAGAGCAGTAACAGACAGAGGTCCTATTTTATCCTTCTGCATGTGACAGTCCAATTTTCCTAGCACTATTTATTAAATAGGAGTTCTTTTCTACAGTATACATTGTTGTCTGATTTGCCAAAGATCAGTTGGTTGTGGGTAGATGGTTTTATCTCAGGTTGCCTTTTCTGTTCTGTTGGTCAATGTCTCTATTTTCTGTATCACTACCATATTGTTTTGGTTATGATAGCCTTGTAGTATAGTTTGAAGCCTGGTAACATGATGCCTCCAGATTTATTCTTTTTACTTAAGATTGCTTTGGCTATTTGGGCTCTTTTCTGGTTGCAAACAAAGCATAAAAATTATTCTTTGTAGGCCTTTAAAATCCATTGATATTTTGATGGGGATTGCACTGAGTCTAAATCACTTTGGGCAGTATGGACATTTTAACAATGCTGATTCTACTGACTCATGAGCATTATATGCTTTTCCATTTGTTTGTATCATTTGTGATTTCTTTCCTCAATGATTTATAGTTTTCCTTGCAGAGATTTTTCACCTCCTAGGTTAAGTATATGCATTTCCAAACATTTTATTTCTTTGCAAATACTACAAATGGTATTGAGTCTGATTTGACTCTCAGCTTGACTGTTACTGCTATATAGAAATGCTACAGATTTATATACATCAATTTTATAACCTAGCAAATTTATTGATCAATTCTAGGAGTCTCTTGGTGGAGTCTTTAGGATTTTCTAGATACAAGATAATATTATCAGCAAAAAGCAATAGTTTGCCCTCCTGTTTCCAGATTTGTATACCTTTAATTGTGTGACTGCTCTGACTAGGACTTCCAGTACTATGTTGAATAAAGTGGTAATGGTGGGCACCCTTGTCTTATTCCAGTTCTGACAGAGAACAGTTCCAACTTTTCCCTACTCAGTATGATGCTGGCTATGGGTTTGTCATTTATGGAATTTATAATTTTCATACATGTTCCTTCTATGCCTAGTTTGAGAGTTCTTATGAAAGGGTGCTAAATTTTGTCAAATGCCTTTTCTGCATCTATTGAGATGATCATATGGCCTTTGTTTTTGTTTTTTGTTGTTGTTGTTGAGACAGTGTTTCACTCGCTACCCAGGCTTGAGCACAATAGTGTTTTTGTTTTTTTTTTTTTTTTTTGCTTTTTATGTGGTGAATCACATATTGATTTATGTATATTGAACCATCCTTGCATCCCAGAGATGAAGCCCACTTGGTCATGATAGATCATTTTGTTTATGTGCTGCTAAATTCAGTTTGCTAATACTTTACTGAGGATTTTTACATCTATTAATATAGTCATAAAGGATATTGATCTACAGTTTTCTTTCTTTTTTTTTGTTGTTGTTGGTGGTGGTGGTGATGTATCCTTTCCTGGTTTTGTTATCAAGGTGATACTGGCTTCATAGAATGAGTTTCCCACCTTCTCTGAGTTATGAAATAATTTCTGTAGTACGAGTACCAGCTCTTCTTTATAGGTCTGGTAGAATTTAGCCATGATTCCATCTGATCTGGGGATTTTTTTCTATTGAGCAATTTTTATTATTGCTCTAATCTCATTGCTTCTTATGGATCTGTTCAGGAGTTCTATTTCTTTCTGATTGAGTCTTGAGAGATATTGTGATTCCAGGAATTTGTCCATTTCCTCTACATTTCATAGTTTATGTGTAAAAATTTTCATAATATTCATAGATGATATTTTGTATTTTTGTGGTATTGGTTACAATAGCTCATTTTCATTTCTGATTGAGCTTACTTGGCTCCTTTCTCTTCTATTTGGGCCACTCTAGCAACAAGTCTATAAATTTTATCTTTTCAAAGAACCAACTTTTTATTTTGTTGATTTTTGTATTGTTTTTTTATTTTTCATTTTGTTTAATTTTGCTCTGACCTTTGTGATTTATTTTCTTCTGCTGGCTTTGGGTTTGGCTTACTTTTCCTTTTCTAGTTCCTTGAGATATGACATTTAGTTGTTAATTTGTGATCTTTCTGGTTTTTTAATATAGGCATTTAAGAGTGTGAATTTTCCCCTTGGGACAGCTTTTGCTTAATCCCACAGATTTTGATAGCTTGTGTCTTCTTTGTCATTCAGTTCAAAGAATTTTTTTACTACATCTTAATTTCATTACTGACTCAATAATCACTCAGAACCAGGTTGTTTAACTTCTATGACTTTGTGTAGGTTTGAGGGTTTCTATTGGAATGGATTTCTAATTTTATTCCACAGTGGCCTGAGAAGATACATGGTATAATTTCAATTTTTTGGAATTTGTTGAGACACCTTTTGTGGTCCAAGATATAACTAATCTTGGAGAACATCCCATGTGCTGATGAGAAGGAGTTTTGGGACGGAATGTTGTGTAAATGTCTGTTAGGTCTATTTATTCTAGAGTACCATTTAAATGCTATCTTTATTTATTTTCTGCTTTGAAGATCTGTCCAGCTCTGCCAGTGGGTTGTTGAAGTCCCTGACAAACATGATGCTACCATTTAACTCTTTGTTTAGATCTAGTAAAATTTACTGAATCTAGAAACTCCTGTGTTAGATGCATATATATTTAGAATTGTTATGTCTTCTTCTTGAATTTCTCTCTTTACCATTATATAATAACCAACCATCTTTATCTTTCTTTACTATTAATGATTTAAAGTCAATTTTATCTAATGAAAAATGGCTACATCTGCTCTTTTGGATAGAAGAATATTTTTTTCCATCCCTTTGAGTCTGTATGAGTCCTTGTGCATTAGATGTGTTTATGAAAGACAAAAGATACTTGGGTTATATTTTTTCATCCATTTAGCCAGCCTTAGTCTTTTGAGTGAGATACTCAAGACTTTTAATATTGAGTGATAGAATTTCTATATGATACGTGGGATGGTATTCTGTTCATCATGTTAGTGCCTATTGCTTTGTTTTCCCTCTTTGCTACTGTTTTATATGAGCTATGAACTTTAGCTTTGGGGAGATTTTACACTGATGAATAACTATCATCCTGATCCATGTTATAATGTAGTTCTATCTTCTCTAGGATAGGTCTGGTCATGACAAATTCCCTCACTGTTTACTTGTCTGGAAAAAGACTATCCTTTGTATATGAAACTTAGTTTTTCAAGATATAAACAAAATTCTAGTCTGGCAGTTGTTCTGTTTAAAAATATGAAAAGGTTAACCCCAGTACCTTCTGGCTTTTAAGGCCTCTGCTAAGAAGTCTGCAGTTGGCATGATGGGTTTTCCTTCATAAAGTACTTGATGTTTTCATCTCATAGCTCACAGAAGTTCCTCCTTCATGTTGACTCTGGCCAATCTGATGACTATTATGTCTTGGAGATTCTCTTTGTAATGTATCTCCCAGGTGTTCACTGAGCTTCTTATATCTGGATGTTTAAATCTCTAGCAAAACCAGGCAAGTTTTCCTCAATTATTATCTCAAATAGGTTTTCCAGATCTTGTGCTTTTTCTTCACCCTCAGGGTCTTACTCTGTTGCCCAGGCTAAAGTTTAGTGGCCTCTACACAGTTCACTGCCACCTCAAATACCTGGACTCAAGCAATCCTCCTGCCTCAGCCTCCCAAGTAGCTGGGATTACAGCCCCTGCCACAATGCCTGGCTAGTTCTTCTATTTTTTATAGAAATAGGGTCTCTCTCTTGCTCAGGCTGATTTTGAACTCCTGAGCTCAAGTGAACCTCTTGGTTCAGCCTCCCAGAATGCTAGGATTGTAGGTGTGAGCTACTACACCCAACCCCTATGATTCTTTTCTTTGGCCATTTTACATAATCCCCTATTTCTTGTAGGCTTTGGTCATTCCTCTTGACTATCTGTTATTTATATTTGACTGACTGGGTTAACTCAAAAGAGTTGTCTTCAAGCTCTGAAATTGTTTCTTCTGCCTGGTCTATTCTATTCTTAAAGTTTTCTACTGTGTTTTGTATTTCCTAAAATGAATTTTTCATTTCCAGAAGTTCTATTTGGGTTTCTATTAGCATGTCTATCTCTTTAGTAAATTTTTCATTCATTTCCTAAATTGTTTTCCTGGTTTCTTTGAGTTGATTTTCCATTTTCTCTTAGATTTCATTAAGCTTCCTTACAATCCATATTTGGAATTCCTTATCTGTCATTGCAGTATTTTCATTTTGGTTGGGATTCATTGCTAGAGAACTAGTGCTTCTTTGGGGGTGTCCTTTCACTCTTCTGGAGTTCTTACAACTGATTCCTTCTTAGCTGGAGCTATTGCTTATTGATTTTGGATTTTCTTTTGTTTAATGAGGCCACCCCCACCCAGCCCCCAAGCCTAAAGGTGTGTCTGTAGCATATGTTGAGTAAGAAACTTTGGCTTTACTTAGAGGTGTTTTGATGGAGTTCTAGGTTCTAAATGGACACCTTGGCTATAGATATCCTTAGTGTGGTGGTTTTTTCAGTTGCTAATTATCTGTAAGCTATAGTGGTGGTATACTATGTATGGGAGCAGAATCCCTGCTTCTTGCTGATGAGGGAGGATGGAGGCCATTAAAATCCTTTTTCTTTCCCTAGCCCTGTAGTCTTATCAGCCTGGATTATATTAGGATGCCCAGTTTAATCTCTGAGACAGTAAGTAAGTGGTACTTTGGGGTAAGAATCAGCCATACCCCATATGATTGAGTCAAGAAATGGTGTAAAGGGCTATGGAAATTGTCCTCCCAGTCAGTGGTATTTTCTAAAAAAAAAAGCCAGACGCAGTGTTGTTTTCTGAGACTTGTGGCTAGTTTATAGCCCCTCAAGAGAAGCACCTGCTTGCTCCAAGTTCTGGACAGGGCTCTGGAGCTCTCAGGGAACTCCTCATTCTCCACCATGGCAGAGGTGGGTGGAGGAAGAACAAGGCTGGGTCAGGAGAGCCTGTGCCCTCAGGCTCTACTAAGAAAGGCAAAATAAGTGTCTGTGCAAGAGTTTAGGGCTGCTCCCAGGATACTTGTGAAAGCCTCTAGGGGGAGGGGGGAAGCAGCCTCACCAAGCCAAAAAGTCATCTCATCATGGAGGGCCCATCTGGGATTCAGTCTGGTTGTCAGGAGTGGGTTTTAGTCTTCTCCCTCCACTCCAGACCCAAGGTTTCATTCTGGTGTCTGGCTGCAGGCAGGACCTCAAATTAGCTTAGCTACTCAGCAATGAGGCTGTAGGCTGGGACCTTCCTTTTCAGGATTGTGCCCTGGGCCAAGGGTGGGGCTTTCCTGTGGGGGTAGGGATGCTCCTTAAGTACACTACAGCTCAGACCCACGCGCACTTTCCTCTCAGTTCTGACCATGTGGGGTCCCTCACCTCATGATATTAAGTTTGTAAATATCCCCTGTGTCCTCAAGCAACATGATTGAGTCCTGGGGTTATAGAATCTGGCCTACAAGTTTGTCCCCAGTTTCCCCAAGTTCAGTCCACGACTATGCCAGAGAAAAGCATGCTGATCACAAGTTGCCTATAAGGTGCTCAAGCAGGTCTGATGTCCCTCTGCTTTGAAGTATGCCTTGCTCCCCTAAATCAGCCAGGCAAGGGGCACCTAGGAATGCCCATGGGTAAGTTCACAGTCCAGTAACCTACTGGCCATTGTAGGTCTTTAAGAGGAAGAATGAGAGCCCCATTTTCTGTGAAAGCTTTGATACAGTAGATAGGCCAATAGAGGAGAATCAGCCATTCCTGAGAGTCTTGGCTCAATCGTCCCTTGGAGCACCTGTGCCTCTCAGCAGCAGTAGGTGTGGGTGGGGAAGAGGAGAAAGAGTCTAAATGGGGGAGAACTGGCACTCTGTCTTTGTTCCTCTGTCCTGAAGGCAGCATACTTGGAATTTCCAAGCTCTAGGATCACATATATCCCCCAGGAACCACCAGCCCTTGTGGCTACCACAATCTAGGCTGAGTGGGAATGAGCAACATGAAAACTGAAGGGCTGACACTCCCTAGCAGAAGACAAAGGCACACAGTGGGTGAAGAAGTAGTATGGTGCCCACCATCTCAGCATGCATCTGTGATAATGATAAGTGACCCCAAGGGGGCTAACAGGCTGGTGTTTTAACCTCAAGAATCTCTCAGGGTAGCAGCAGCTTTTTGGGCTCATGAAGGTACAAAAGCTTATCAGAAGCCCGAGGTATGAGGAAAGGAAAAACAAAACCCCTACCTACTCTGCTGGGCTGCAAGCCTCTCAGGGGTTTACCTCTGCCAGTATCTTGCTTTTTCTTTTTTGCTCCACAGCTTCTTCCCATGGATTCTCTAATAGGTTCTGGCCCTTGTCCCTCAGAGTTACACTCAATCTATGTTTTCTCCCTCTAAAACTTTTCCTTCTTTTTGAAATAATTTAGCAACTATGTCTCTAGTCAGCCATCTTCCTCCCATTCCCCCAAGTCTGTGATCTCAATCTACTTCCACACTTTAGTTTTCTCATCAGTAAACTGGGGATAACAAAGCACCTTCCATAGGGTTATTATGAGGAATAAATGAGTTAATAGATGTAAACTGCTTATACTACTGCCTGACAAAGGGTAAACACTAACAACACATCATGGGGAGATTCAAAGGGAAATGAGTCTAAATCATAACTAGACCTCTCCCATTATACCCCAGCAAAAATTCTTTGATGACTTCTGTATATTTAGTCATTTTCTAGCTTTACCTAGCAAAAATTCTTTGATGAGTCCTGCGGTAAAGGAAGAAAGAGGAAAGATAGCACATGTTCATGTCACACTCATTTATTGTAAAGATTAAATAATAGGTGGAGTATACTTAAAGGCCCCTGATTAAAAAAAAAATCTCCATCTACATGAGCTGCATCAGAAATTGATTGGGTATCCCCTCTTTTTAAATACACAGTGACAACTGAGACAAATGTCATAATAATTCCATAAGTATTTAATGAGCACCTGTAATTTACATTATAAACCAATACACACAAACATATACATACTGAGGCAAATGTTTCATGAAAAATACCCATAGTATTTGTAAACCCTTCTACCTTCTATTCCTGACTATTCTATTTCCTTTTTAAAAATTCTTGTCACAACACACACACACTAAATAGATTTTATTACCCAGTAATGGTCATGGTCCAAAGTTTGACAAAATTGGTATTGAAAAATATCAATCTAGACATGTGAGCAATTAACTTTAATGCAAGGGAGAATGAATTAATTGTTCAATAGAGGTTGATACTCTGTGAACACAGAACAGGTGAATCATTTTAACTGAGGCATCCAGGATCTATGACACACAACTATGGGCATGAATGGAAATTCAACCAATAGATCTTAAGAATGGGTCATAATTAATCTCCTACTATTTGCCTAGTCTGTGTGGAAGACAAACTGCTAAAATATTTGATACATCAAAGAACAGCAAAACTCAGACATAAACTTAGGAGTTATCTGATTTGTTGCTTAGATACTGTTGTTTCTCTTGTCCTTGTCTACTCTGTCCCTCAAAGATCAGTAACCAACCACATGTAATCTCCAGTGCCCAGTCACTAAGTCTACTCACTGTCCAGAGTGTCCGCCTCTGCCTCTGTTCAGATTCCCAAGGTGTCTGAGTGTTCTCTAGACTCCGGTTTTGCTCCAACTCTGGCACATAATTTCTTCACTTTCCTAACATTAGAGTGAAACATCCTTCACTTTCCTGTCATTAGTAAGCATTATCAAACTTCGGCTAAAATTTGTTTTAAATACTTTGAAGATGTAAAAGGGGAGGTAGTATTGTTACTTATATATGTTTCATCAGCACTCAATAGGTAAATTATTGCTTAATTCATTGATCTTGCAATATCCATTTCTTGACATATCTACCACTCTTGCCAGGTAGAATGAATTATTATGTAGGGCAGCACCTGTGGCTAAAGAAGTAGGGTGCCAGCCCCATACACCAGAGGTGACGCGTTCAAACCTGGCCCCAGCCAAAAACTGCAACAAAAAAAAAATTATCATGTATATAAAGATTTTGAGATCCACAAATGAATAGACTCCTAAGAATTTAGCCTTCTATGTACTATAGATGCTATATATTTTTAATTAATCCAGAAAATAATCTTTCTCTAATAGAATATTCCACATAATAAAAAGTTATCATGGGACATTTGTAGAACCATAACTAAAATCACTTTACTATCATCATGATAGCAGTAATATCTACTAATTCAATAATTCAAGGTCCTACTACATGTGAGGAATTGTGGATCCCATGGAGAAAACCAAATAATAAAATTCTTGATTCTTTCACTCTAAAAGGGAAATAAATATATAGCTTATACAAATAATTTCAGTGGAAGGCAAAAAACAAATGTTAAAAAGTACAAACTAGGAAGAGCAAGTTTTTCCAACCTGGGTAATCAAAAAACTCCAACATACAATTCCCCAAATTTTATTAACTGATTAAATATTAAATCATGCTTAGCTGCTATACCTTCGAAATAAGAAAATTAAATGTCTCAAGAGGGCATTTAAGTAAATATATTACTTAATATGTGAGAAAGCATATTAGTAAAAGGCAGTAGGAAAAAAATTCCATATAAGGGTGGAAGTTTCTGCATAGGAGGATGAGAAATGTGAAGAATAGATTTCCTCCCAAATACCACGTAGGAGTTTGAAGTGAATGATTACAAAGGCCTCAGTCAATTTTAAAGGCTATTCACTGCAACATGTTCAGATATTAAATGACATAGCCTGATCTGCATTAAGTATACTTCTCATTTTAAGGATAAGAGTTCAGTCATTAAATCTGATCTTTTGGGAAAATATATAGGAACAGACATTTTTAATGAAACCTTCCAAGTAACTGTAGTTGATTTCTATTCTATAACTTTATATGTGTAGTAATGTTTCTTTCAAAATTCCCAATGAAATCGCTTCAAATAGAACATTCAGGCCATGAAAATAAGCCCAAGTAAAATAGAGGTAGAGTTGAAATAAACGTACGATTTATTAAATATTTTCTAGTAGATCCTAAAACTAATAATGAGTATGTTTTAATGACCCCATAACTTTCAATTGTTACAAAAGAGTAATACTTCAAATATGGTTCTCAACATAAATGAATACATAATAATTCTAAGATATAAAAATGGAAATTTGGCGAATGATCAAGCTGCTTATAAAGGATTAAATGTGCACACGATTCTTTCTGCACCAACTATTATTATTACACATACAAATAAAGTTCCAGATTAAAGTGTAGATCTTCATTCTTTTAAGTAAATGGTGCTCATAGATAAAATAGACTAATGAATTTCATAATAAAGCAGTCTTCTGTTGGGTAAAAAAATCTATAGATTACTAAGTCTCTTTTAGTTGTAGCGATTACCCAAGTTTTCCTTGCTATTCATGCATGCTTCTTTCTGTAACTGACAGAAATTCACATATCAATATATAATTCACTGTTCATATGTATTTGGCATCTAATTTATGTAAGAACTCTCCTTAGCCTGTGGAAGTATAAAGATTTTTAAAAATATATCAGCCAAGGTCTCCAGTAAATGCAATCTAAGGTAGAATGTGATAAATACACAAAGTATACAAAGTACTAATGTTCCCAAAGAAGAGAGAGATGATTTCCAGTGAGGTAAAAAGTGAATACTCCATAAACAGGGCATTTGACCTAAATCTTGAAGGTTGGGATGATTTTCATTGGCAGAAGCTGGAGGGAAAAGCATTCCTGAACAGTTACTAGGGTCCGAAGGCAAGAGTATTTTTGGATACCAATGTTCAGGATTTTGTTGGAAACTCACTTCTTATAAGTTCCTTAAGGATGTATTCTTTAATTTATAATTTTAAAACTTTTGCATAAATACATAAAATACTAGAATGCATAAAACACTAAAAGCCTGATCTTCCACTTTAATATCATTCTTAGGTTCTTGTCAATTTTGATGATTCAAATTTCTTCTCACATAACAAGTTTGTTCTCTATTTCACAGTCAGTATAACTTTCCTAGAGTGCCGAACTAATTTGTTTGTGATCAGGTTTTGACCTTGGACTGCCATGGATATACCACGACCTAGTTTCCTATTTTTCTTTCATCTTATTGTGTCTCATAACTTCCCATTATATTTAATTATTTAGTGTTCTCAAGTTTAAGGCTGAGTTACTTTCACATCAGACTTCTCAAGTCTGTGTTATCACAGCCCAAATTGAGGAAAAATTAAATTATAAAATCCATGTATTATATTCCTTCATTCTCTAAATGATAATTGATCCTTTAGTTATACACAGCATCATAACAAATAATGATGTATATAAGTTGCTAATGTATACACTATACTTTCTTTTGCCACTTACCCCAAACTGCTAGCCAAAGTGAGCAAGAAGTCTTATGCCATCATGGAGAGCCAGGGATGAGGCTAACCACCACTGTTCCTTTATCACAATACTTTTCATTCCACCTAAAATAATCCCTTATGCTTATAAATCTCTTCCTATTACCACCTTCCACCCAAATGTTGACCAGCACCTCAAGAAGCTCTACCTCTTTATGTTTCATTTACATTTAAAATAAGGCACTATTCATAGGGCTTATTTTATCTATAATGCTACTAATACTGCTGAATCAACCAAAAACAGACCTATGAGTCTGACTATGAAACTAGACTCCATATAGAACCAGTGTTATCAAACTCTACAGTGCTTATGGACCCAAATTATCCCTTCAAAAGTCCTCACAGCATCTTCATCCTGAAGTCCTTCAGCATCCTCCTGAAATCAAGGTTGCTTTTTAAAATAAAAGATAACTCAATATTTTTAAACATCTCTTATTGATGGTACTTTTATTTTTTGATTAGTAACTATAATCAACACAGTTTCTACAATTTCTCTCTTTTATATTTTAGCAGAGTGATAAATTAAACCTTTGTAGCTAACCCTGGGAATTCAGACATGAGTAAAACCACTCTATGAGGGAAAAATTTCTGAGTTTTAAAAATTGGACCAAAACTAATTTATAGATTCTATTTGGATGTGGAATTACCTATAAAGAAATAATGGTCTTATTACCTAGAAGTAAAAAAAAAAAAAGTATAGAATATCTTTTGAAATATCAAATTCAATTAAGAAGATTATGAAGGTTGGTGGCTGTTTTGTGGTGGTGGGAAAGTAGAGGGGAAGTATAACTAAAATGCATATCAGATTGTAATAACTTCTATAAATAATGTACACAAGTCCATGGTGAGAGAAATTAATTCAGGCTAGCAGTATGAGAACACGTTACAAAGAAAATTACTTTTGAACAGTACACTGGGAAATTCAGACCAACCAGGCTACCGAGGACAACTTAAAAAAAAAAAAAGAGCTATTGTAAAAGTATAGAATCAGCAAGCCAGAACAGGGGAAAGAATGGCAATCCAGAAAGGAGAGTGCTTGCCAATTTTTGAGGAAACAACTATATACTGCGTGAGGTGTTTCTGATTGGCTCCAGATAGTAAAGTTACCAGATACAGATACTATATAATTATCAAAGAGATAAAGACAAGAAAAGTTTGGTAGGTAATTAGAAACCACAAAAAAGAACAAATGGAAATTCAGGACCTAAAAAATGCAATTACAGAAAAATATTCAAAAGATGGGAAATATGATCTTATATATAGAAAACCCTATAAACTTCATTAAAAAAGTGTTAAAACTAATACACATATTCAGTAACCTTGGAGGATACAAAATCAACATGTGAAAATTGGTGCATTTTGAGATACTAATAATAAATTATCTGAAAAGTAAATTAAGAAAATAGTCCCATTTGCAACAGCACCAGAAAGAATAAAATCTCCAGAAACAGGAATAAACTTTTGTAAGGAGGTGAAAGACTTGAAAACTAAGGAAGAATGATGAAAGAAATTAAAACACAAACAAATGCAAAGACATCCCATGTTCATGTATTGAAAGATTATTGTTAAAATGTCCATACTTTTAAAGCAATCTGCAGATTAAATATAATCCCTATCAAAATCCCAATAGCATTTTTTATAGAAGGAGGAAAAAACACCCTAAATTTCATATGGAACCATAAAATATCACAAATAGATAAATCAGTTTTAAAAAGAAGAACAAAGCTGGTTGCATCATACTTCCTGATTTGAAAATATATTACAAATCTAAAGTAATCAAAACAGTGTGGTATTGGCATAAAGGTAGACATATAGACCAATGGAACACAATAAAGAGCCCAGAAACAAATCTATGCATATTCAGTAAGCTGATCTTCAACAAGAGTGCCAAGAATACACACAAGGAAACGAATAGTCCCTTTAACAAATGGTACTGAGAAAACTGTATAACCACATGTAAAAGAATAAAATTAGACCTTTACCTAATACCACACACAAAAATCAACTTGAAATAGAGTAAATGCTTAAACTTATGGCCTGAAGCTGTAAAACTCCTAAAAGAAAACGGAAGAAAAGCATCTCAATAAATGGCTTTGGGGATGATTTCTTGGATATGGCAACAAAAGCTAAGATAGACATATAGGATTACAACAAATTAAAAATCTTCTGTATGGCTAAGAAAACAGTCAACAAAAAGGCAATCTACAGAATAGGAAAAAATATTTGAAAGCTATATGCTTGATAAAAGTTTAATATCCAAATTATATAAGAAATCCTTAACAGCAAAAAATAATAATCAGATTTTTAAATGGACAAAAGAACTAAATAGACATTTCTCAAAAGAAGACATACAAATTATCTTCAGTGTATAAAAATGTGCTCAATAGCACTAATTATCAGGGAAATGCAAATCAAAGCCTCACATCTGTAAAATTTACTAGGTGTAGAATATAAATGTCTTAACACAATAACTAAGAAAATGCTGCAAAGGCTATGTTAACCAGTTTGACGAAAACATTTCAAATTGTATATAAAACCAGAACATTGTACCCCACAATTGCATTAATGTACACAGGTATGATTTAATAAGAAAACAAAAAGCCTCACATCTATTAGAATGGCTACCATAAAAAAAAAAAAAAGATAACAAGTGTTGCCAAAGAATTAGAGAAGAGGGAACCCCTATATATTACTAGCAACATAAATCAGTGCAGTCACTATGGAAAATAGTAAAAGGTTCCTCAAAAAATTAAAACAGGCTGGATGTAGTAGCTCACTCCTATAATCCCAGAGTGCTGGCACTGTGACAGCACTTGGAGTCCCAGCTACTTGGGAGGCTGAAGCAAGAGGACAGCTTGAGCCCAAGAGTCTGAGGATGCTGCAAGCTATAATGCCATGGCACTCTACTGAAGGTGATAAAATGAGACTCTGTCTCAAAAAAAGAAAAAAATTAAAACAGAACTACCACTTATTTGGGTCATATACCTGAAGAAATTTGAATCAGTATGTCAAAGAAATATGTTCACTTCCATGGTCCCTGGAGCATTATCCACAATAGCCAAGATATGAAGTCAACCTAAGTGTCCATCAATGGAGAATGAATAATGAAGATGTGGTATATCCAGGGGGCACCAAAAAAATATATACACATTTTAAGAAAGAAAAAAACTGTTAAATTTGTAATACTTAAGTTATGTTTGACTTCGGCAATTACAAGAGGACTCAATGTGATTTCTATTCATCTTTTGTTATTGGCATATATTATTGCAATTTTAAGACAGGTTTTAATTAAAATGTGGTATATTTTTTGGTATCCTCTGTATACACAATGGAATACCATTTGGCCATAAAAAAGAAATCCTGTCATTTCTGAAAACATGGTTGAACCTAGAGAACGTTATGTTAAGTGATATAAGGTAGGTATAGAAGAACAAATATTGCATGATCTCAGTCACATATGGGATCTAAAAGGGTGAAACTCATAGAAGTAGTAAGTAGAATGTTGATTGACAGGGGCTGGGAAGAGGGAGAAATAGGGAGGAGTGAGTCAAAGGATATAAAGTTTCAGTTATACAAGATAACTGAAGAAATAAAGATCTGCTGAGCATAGTTCCTATAGTATATAAACAATTCTTTACTACATACAGCCGGGTCTTCAACACGATTTCATTAAACATCATTTTATTAAAATGTTAATGACAAAAAAATCAATTCTCAGTCAACTGTCTGTACTGATTCTGCACATTCTCCTCCTGTCTCCATGGGTTTTCTCCTGATACTCCAGTTTCCTCCCACATCCCAAAGATGTGCATGTTAGGTTCATTGGCACATCTAAATGGTCCCAGAATTAATGAGTATGGGTATGGGTGTGAGGGCACCATATGATAGGATGATGCCCTGTCCATGACTGGTTCCTGCCTTGTACCCTGAACTTCCAGGATATATTCCCACCATCCGTGTCTCTAAACTGGAAAATGAATGCATAGGTAAATACACATTACTGTGAAATAAAATTTATGAAGTATATGACGATCATAAATAAATGACAGTAAATGATGTGATTGATATGAAAGCACTCAGTGAGCCCACCATAACTGTTATTATTTCTTTCTGAATTGTGTGGTGGTAGGAGGCATTCCATACCATTTTTGCTTTGCAAACATGTATTCCTTGACTTAACCTACCACTGCTGAAACTGCTATCACTCACTAATTTACTACAACTTGGATAACAATTATCTTACCTAATTTTATTACTTTTTCTTAAATGTATGTATAGCTCCCCCTTTACTTCAATGTTTAAGAGTAGAAGGGTTTTGGGTCTTTTACAAAAGTTTGATGATATTTTTGTGACCAGAAATATTCCACAGGAGCTTAACTCTATTTTAAATCAATTACCCTATGGCAAAAATTAGTTTCATTATATAATATTTTCCCAGGAAGAAAGGAGGGATGGGATGAAGGAGATAAGTGATTGGTGAGTAAGCTGTTCCCATTGCAAATACTGTGCTTTTTTTAGTGTTACATTATAGAAAGCAATACATAGTAATGAGATGGTTGGACCAGCACACAACAACTAGAAATGTCAATAAGAAGGAGTTTCCATATGAGGCACAGAAAGTCACAGGAGCAGCCACAATGGCAATAATCATGTAAGTATTTTCCAAAGGAACAAGCCCATTACCAAGAGACTTTAACTGCCACATTTCCCCTGGCAAGGTAACTCATACAGTCCTTAGTTGCTGAGGCTACTCCTTAGGCAGGCTGGCCCTGGGGAATATGAGTAGAACCTTTGCTTTTATGGGATCACAAAAAAAGGTAGCATAAGATTTTTTTCTTTGCTAAGTCAAAGAATATCTTGACCAGTAAAGGGCCATGGGACAAGAATCAGAACTCAAGATTCACAAGAAAAGGTTGTTCTTGAGACATTTATGGGCCCCTGTGGTGGACAGAATAATGTCTCCCACAAGAAAACTACATCCTTATCCCCAGAAATTAGGGATATGCTATCTTACATGGCAAAAGGACACTGCTAAGTTGTCAATGTGATTGAGTAAAGAATCATGAGATAGGATTGTTAACCTAGATTAAGAATCATGAGATGAGACTGTTAACCTAGATTATCTGGGTGGGCCCTAGGTAATCACAAAGGTCTTTTTATGAAGGAGGTAAGAAAATCAAAAGCAATAGTTGATGTGAAGACAGGAGTGTCAGAGTGACAGCCATGTGAGAAAGACTTGTTGAAGATGGAGATAGGGGCCACAAACCAAGGAATGCAGGTGGCTTCTATAGAAGGTAGAAAGATAAAGAAATGGATTTCCTGTAGAGCTTCCAGAAGAAACACACACCTGCTGACATATTCACCTTAGCCAAGTGAAACTGACTTCTGCCTCTAGAACTGTAAGGTAATAAATTCACATTGTTTTAAGTTACTACATTTGAGGTATTTAGTAACAACATTAATAGAAAACCAATATATTCCTCAAGAAAATTAGCAGAGCCAGACGTTTCTATATAAATATGCTGGTCTCCCTGGCCCTAGACAAAATGATGAGCGATAGACTGAAAAAGTGTGCGACATCTTGTGCACTCCGTAGGATGCAAGAGGGCCTGTACCTCTGTGGACATGAGAATGCAGGGACCATCACAGCCCCTTCAAGTGGAATTTGAGAATATCACTGCAAAAAAAGAATAAAAACCTAGTAGTCTGAAGGAAAAATTACCTCACAGTTTTTATTTTTAAACTTCAGTATTAGGGAAGGGGTTATTAAGTATTAAGGTCAGACACTGGGAGACAGCAGAAGAAAAAGCATTTGAAGGTCTCATGGTAGGAAATCAAGAAGTAAAAGCACTTTAAAGTAAAAGCAAATTTACTGGTAAGAGAAGAAGAGAGGGTGTTGGTGGGAAAAATAATTGGAATTTTATTTCCTTGTAGTAGTAGAGAAATGTGTATTTATTATACATGTTTAAAAAATGGGAAAAACCCGCCACCAACAAGAAAAACTTAACTATTTGGAAATTTAGAAACACTTCCCAAAATGCTTTGATAAAACGAAAATAAAAACTGAAATTACAAACTCTCCAGAAAACAATGAAGAAGAAAATGTTTCACAGTAAACTTAATGGGACTCAATGAAAACAGAACTCAGAAGAAATCTTATAACTTCAAAAGCATTTCTTATAAAGGAAGAAAGATGAAAAGGAAATTAACCTAGTGTTCCCTTTAGCAACTAGGAAAAGAACAATTAAATACACAGAAAGTAGGAAGAAAAAATGATTAAAGCCAAAGCTTCAATTAATGAAACCTACACATTTCAAACAGCAAAATGAACAAATCTAAAAACTGATTCTTTGACATGATTAATAAAATAAATAAAACTCCCTCAACTCTGATTAAAGAAAAATATATAAAGCTTAGAAGTATGAAAAAATATATAAGCACAGATAAGAAAGACATTAAGATAATTATAAAACAACAGTAATTGCAAGTTGTGCACAGACGTTATACGTCAAAAATTCAGGAAGGTCTCAGCTAGGCTAGGGTTTTTTAGGGACTATATTGAGATGACAATTTGTCTGCAGTTAAGTGAAGATTCAAATTAGACTGTCCAAGATGGCTTACTCAATTGGCTGGCAATAGATGCTAAATGATGGCTGGGAGCTCAGCTTGGGCTACCAAGGGAGATGCTTATGCATGGCCTTCCCAGCATGGATGACCCAAAGTAATAAAACTTCCTACATGGCAACAGAGGGCCTTGGAGCTGCATAGCCTCTTCTGAACTAGCCACGAAAGTTACATAGCCTCACTTCTGCTATTGGTTGAAGCAGTGCTAAGCCTGTCTAGATTCAGGAGAGTAGACATAAACCCACATCTTGAAAAAGTGTCAAAAATTTTGGAAAGATGCTTTAAAACCACCACAGCAGCAAATCTGAAGGCTAGAGAAAACAAAAATGCAACCCAAGAAGAACTAAAAAACTTGAATAGATCAAATGCCATAGAAGAGAGGAAAAGTGATTAAAGATCAGCCATTAAATAATTGCATCTGGTAGTTATACAGCTGAATTCAATGAAACTTTTAAAGACGTGTAATAGTATTTAAATCAGCAGCTCTTAAATTTTAGTGCACATCAGAACAACCTCACCAGTTAGTAAACATGTTGAGGGGTGTCCAACCCATGACCCACAGGCCAAATGCAACCCAGGATGGCTATGAATGTGGCTCAACCCAAAACCATAAACTTACTTAAAATACTATGAGATCTTTTGTGATTTTTGGTGGAACTTGATTGCATGGTTCTGAAGTGTGAACTCTGTAGACAATAACATCATATTGCAATGTCACGTGAAATAAACACACATATGCTCTTGCTATTTGTATGCATGTGTGGCTTCAGTTTCGTGGTGGCATGCAGCTTCCAGTGTGTTATCTTCCAACCACAGACAGTCAAATTGACACCATCAGACATTACTTGTGTTCAAGATGGCGATTATCAATAATATTTCAACCTACCATTGCAACATTAGTTGTTTAACGTTATAATTAAATAGTAAGCATTCTTATTTGAATGCTTACCTGACTTCCGCACATCGCCTGCTACACTTGACAATCAGCCCTCTGCCTCACCCTGCATCAGTAGCCGAGATATGGAAGGTCCCAGACCTTGCTTTCTATTTTTCTCTCAATTAATTTTCATAATAAAAGTAAATACGGTCCCTTATCTATCATTATTTTTTAATCCTAGCATGGCTTCTACAATGTCTCAAAAGAAAAAAAAACCCCAGAAAAGAAAAATTATGAAGAAACACTGTTCAATGAAAAGTAGACAGATGACTACTTTTTGTCAACCCAAACAGCAAGGCACGCTGCTTAATTTGTAGAGAATTTGGCTCAGTGCCTGCGGCTCAAGCGGCTAAGGCGCCAGCCACATACACCTAAGGTGGCAGGTTCAAACCCAGCCCGGGCCCGCCGAACAACAATGATGGCTGCAACCAAAAAATAGCTGGGTATTGTGGCAGGTGCCTATGGTCCCAGCTACTTGGGAGGCTGAGACAGGAGACTCACTTGAGCCCAGGAGTTGGAGGTTGCTGTGAGCTGTGATGCCACAGTACTCTACCCAGGGGGACAGCTTGAGGCTCTGTCTCAAAAAAAATAAAAAAAATAAAAAAAATTTGTAGAGAATTTATGCAAGTTTTCAAAAACTAGAATTTGAAAAAGCATTATATGCAAAGACATGCTATCAAATTTGACGCGTATGAAAAATCATGTCATAAGGACAATATAGCAGAACTCAAAAAAAGTCTGTTTTCTCAACAAAGTTTTTTTTACATTGTAACTTAGATGGATTCCATTGTAAAAGTTAGTTACATGGTAGCATACTGAATAGCAAAAAATCAAAATCATTTATTGATGGTGAGTTAGTTAAGCAATATATGGAAAGCATCGCAAATATAATTTTCCCTGAAAAAAAGGGTGGATATTTCTTTTTTTTTTTTTTTAAGATAGTCTCACCTTGTCACCCTGGGTAGAGGGATGTGGTGTCACAGCTCACAACAATCTCAAACTCCCAGGCTTCAGCGGTTCTGTTGCCTCAGCCTCCTAAATAGCCAGGACTACAGGTGCCTGCCACAATATCCAGTTATTTTTTCTGTTGCAGTTGTCATTGTTGCTTAGATGGCCCAGGCCGGGTTTGAAGCCTCCAGCCTCAGTGTATGTAGCTGGTGCCACAACCACTGTGCTATAGACACTGAGAGAAGGGGCAGCGTTTCTAAAGTTAGTTTGTCTCACTAGGCAAAGTGAAAAAACTGGATAATTTATCAAAAAAGTTTGGAGAGTAAAGCTGCTAATTTTTAATTTTATGTTTTGGAGATGCATAACAGCACTGATGCTACAAATACAGCTCAACTTGCAATTTTTATCAGAGGTACTGATGACAAATACAATGTCACTGAAGAAATGGCTTCTTTAGTGCCATTAAAAGATATAACACACTCAAGAGATTTATACGAAGCAGTAAAAAATAGCTTAAAGCAGTTTTCTTTGTCCATTGTCAATATACCTGGTATAATTACTCATGGTATGTAAAATAGAGACTTGTAAAATTAATAGAAGATGATAAAATTGCCACCTCAAATTCACAGTTGATGAACTATCATTGCATAGTGCATCAAGAAAATTTATGTGCTTAAGCTTTAAAATGGATAACATTGGGTGGTGCCTGTGGCTCAAGGAGTAGGGCGCCAGCCCCATATACTGGAGGTGGTGGGTTCAAACCTGGCCCTGGCCAAAAACTGCAAAAAAAAAAAATCACCTAAAATGTATAACATCATCAAGACTGTGAATGTCATAAGAGCCAAGCGATTGAATGATTGCCAATTCCAGGAACTCCTTACAAGTATTCATGCCATCTATGGCAACATCATTTACTTTTCAAAAGTAAGATAGCTAAGTCAAGGCCAAATGTTGAAAAGATTTTATGATTTGCAACATGTTATCATGTCATTTATGGTATCAAAAACCGACTTTGTACCAGAACTTGATGACGAAAACTGGCTTACAGATGCAGCATTTTTAGTGGATTTAACCACTCATTTAAATGAGTTAAACATACATCTTCAAGGTGGAAACCAATTTTAAAAGATAATATTTCAAACCATAACAGTGTTCCAAATGAAAATGAAATTATGAAAAGCTCAAATTAAGGCAAACAATTTATTCATTTCAATACATTGGCCAAACATAATCCTGTGAACAGCTAAAAACATTCAGCCTTGCTTTTCATTTTGTTATAAGAATTTGAAAATAGATCTCAAGATTTCTGAGAAAATAATATTTTAGTGCATTTGCAACTCCATTTTCAGTTGACATAATATGTTTCCTGCCAATTTTCCAATGAGATACACAGAGCTGCAATGTGCCACTTAACATGAAGAAAAATCTGATCATCTCTTGTTATTGGACTTTTAGGGTCCTATCTTCCAAGAGACAAATATCTCTCATTTCATAACCATGCCTTATTCATGTCATCACTTTTGGGCAACACCTACATTTGTGAGCAACTATTTTGAAGAATGAACCACATTAAGAGTAAAATTAGAACCAAAATACCTGATGAGCACCTTGAAAACTCACTGAGAATTGGAACTACTTCCATCAAACCAGATATTGATGCATTAGTTTCTCAAATACATGGTCAAGTGCTTCACTAGTTTTATGTTGTCCACTTTTACTTTTACCATAAAATATTTTTTAAAAGACATTTTATTACTTACATATGCACATTTTCTATATTAGTGATCACAAACTTGGAACCTGCTCAAGGATTTAAGACTCTCTGAACAAAGTGCTGCATAATTAACCTTATTATGTAACGACTTTTTTGCTTATCTGTAGTGGTGAATATGATGAAAATTATGCACATACTTTTTTTTTCCAGCTCATCAGCTTTCATTGGTATTTGTGTATTTAATGTGTGGCCCAAGACAACTCTTCTTCTAAATTGTCCCAAAAGGTTGGACACCCTAATATAGATTCTTGGGCCCCATCCCTAGATTCTGATTCAGTAAGTCTGCAGGGGTTCTCAAACTTTTTAAACAGGGGGCCAGTTACTTCACTGTCCCTCAGACCATTGGAGAGCTGGACTGTGGGCCCCGGGACAAGTCAGCTGCTAAGCAGGACAGACAGTGGGGGCAAAAACACCCAGCAGGCTGGATAAATGTCCTAGGCAGGCTGCATGTGGCCTGTGGGCCATAGTTTGAAGACACCTGGTTTAGATTATGGAATGAGGATCTATACTTCCAAGAAGCATACAGGTGATGCTGATACCACTTGTCCACAGAATACAGAATACACTTTGAGTAGCAGTGCTTTAAATCAGGTGCTAGCAAACTATGGTTCGTGGTCAACTTTGGCTGTTACCTACTTTTATAAATAAAGTTTTACTAGAATACAGCTATTCATTTGCATATCATCTATGTCTGCATTTGCACCACAATGGCAGAGTTGAGTAGATGTGACAGAGATCATATGGCCATGGAGCCTAAAATATTATACTTACCATCTGGCCCTTTACAAAAACCGTTTGCCACTCCCTGCCCAAACCACTACTTTGTTCTACCTCAACCTGTTTTCCAATTCCAAACTTCAGACTTTTTGGATCCTCTGCTGACATACTCATTCTTATAATTAAGGTGCAAAACTAGTGAGATGAATAGCTTTTATCCCACATGCTATCTGCACTCAGCAACAACCTAGATCACTATGTTGAAATACATGTGAGATGCCCAAGCTCAGCAGGAAAAGGATGTTACAATTGATTAGACATGTCCACCATGGACATAGAAATGGGTAATTCATAGCATGCATGCTGTGCATTTGCTGAGCCTGATTGTAAAATATATAAAGTTTAAGACTCTTTTCAAAAAACTGTTGAATAATTACAACAAAATATGGATATAATTCACATGCTTTTAACTGCACCATTAAAAATATATCAGACTTTGCTTCAAAGGTTGTGGAAGTTATTGTAATAATATGCAAATGCTTCACATTCATAAAAAAATGGAGAAAATAAAACCATTTTGTGATTTTATCGGAGTATAATACAGATCAACTTTGTCATGTTTGTATACAAGATTTCTGAGATTGATGTCTGCTGTTGAAAGAACACTAATAATGTTTCAAATGCTATGAGCCTATATTTTATCAGTTCAAAATGTCTCTATTATTAAGACATCTTTCAAAGATCCTACCTCTAAACTTTGGTGTATTGTTTACACATTAGCACCATTTTCTCATAACATTAGCTCCAAAATAGTAGGCCAGAACATATCAATAATAGAAATTATATTTTAAGATCTGCATATTTACAATATTATTTAAAAGAAAAAATGTTTGTTGTTCTAAGCAAAAGAAAAATGGCACAAGAAAATATATGTATATGTTTGTTTTCCTAGGAAGATAAAAAACTGCAGGTAAAAATTTCTGATGTAAGAAATAGTTAAATACCAAAACCCAGTAAAGCTGGCAGTAAGCAGCACAGAGCACTGATGGTGGCAATGCAGAAGTAACCCCAAAGAAAGATCCTAGAAAAATGAGGCAAGGATTGGCTGGGTACACCCAGAAGTGGGGTTTTTCTCACCACTGTAGTCCCCACATCAGCTAAGCCTGGCACATAGAAAAAAAAAAATTCATTAATATTTATGAAATGAAGGGCAAAAAGCCAGAAAGACAAAAGGCAGGAAAGGCAGTTCACACCAAAAAGTAAGAGTTTTCTAAACCATTCCAACAAACCTGTGACTCCATTCTAATTACTAGATGGTGACTGTACATAACAGGTAGGAATGGTGACTGGTAGCAAATAAATTTTTCCACCAAAAATGAAGATGACTGACTTGCTAAGGACTGGAGCAGCTCTGCAAAGGACACACTGGCTCTTAACACGTCAAAGCAAGTGTTTGTTTTTCCCAGGTCCATATACACTGGATCTAAATATTATAAAGACAACCATACTCCTAGGAAACTAAAAATCCTTGAGACTTTTAACCTTGATATGCAAGATGAAGTTTTGTTTATTTATTATGGTTTTATTACCTGGTTTTTCAAGAAATATGATTACAGAGTTATTAGTAAAAACATTTTGCCATAATTAATTTAAATCTAGATAATTCCAAATCTAACCAGAAGCTTTTACAACTAGGGAGTATATGTTTGTGCCCCCAAACTGTAAATCTCCTGAAAATATATGCAAAATGTATATATGTGACATTTTTCTGGGAAGAGATGCTATTACTTTCATCAGAGTCACAAAAGGCTTTGAATGCCAACCCACTCTCCCTAAATATTAAGAACCATACTGCACTGTTTTTATAAACTATACTAGTAGGACATCTATGGGGCACACATTTTAAAAGTAAATAGAATGGAAAGCATTAAGAGTGTTTGTTACACTGTTCATAAGGGTATTATTTCTTCAAACTTTCTCCATCACCTGTGTGTGTGTGGCAAGGTGAATTTTTTCATACTGAGGTCTAGGTCAAATAATTTGAAAGTCAGTGTTCTAAAGTATGAAAATGTCTAGATTCAGTTGGTTGTCAAGAATTCAACTTTGTAACACATTAAATAATGATCCATGGAAAACAATTAAGTGATCTATGGTTCCAGTGGGCATTATACGGTCTTGAGTGGCATATGATCCACCAAAATGAAATTGCTATTATTAGAGTCCTACAATCTACAAAGCTCTATTGATCTTAAGGAGACCAGGGAATATGAAGAGGTTGCCATTGAAAGAACTCTGCACACCAGGTATCTCTGGAAAAATATTAAATACTGAGTGAAATGTTTAGGAGTGAAAAGAGTTCAAATATTTCCCTGAGATAATGGAGTCCTCTAAGCACTTTGCAAAGATATCAGGGAAGGGAAGAACATGGGAAGACATCCCTGAGCCCAGAAGTTTGAGGCTGCAATGAGCTATAAATACACCACTGCACTATATCCCAGAGGATAGAACAAGACCCTATTCCTTAAAAGAAAAAAAAAAGTAATTCCTAAACCTGGTCTAAATGTGGAATAGCAATGACTTTTAGAAAAATTATTTTCTTTATATAAAAGAAACAAAAGAGCATGGAAATTCTGCCATGAAAGCTTAGGTATGGGAGTGTAACTCTAGACCTAATAGCACAGTGCCTGACACTATCTTCTATTCTCTTCTAAACCTAGATACAAGAAACATAAATGGTTGAGGTATTACAATATTGGGCTTACTGTCTAAAATATTACTAAAGCACTTTACAGGTTTGAGTTGTCCCAGTCAATGCAAAAATTTCAAAAGTCATTAGGCTCTGCACCAAACCAGAACTCAACCTACAAAAGACCAGGAGTTACTCTCTCAAACATGTTCTGAGTTAGGGTTCCAATGTACCTCAAATCAAAGATAAAACACCATACTAGGATTCCCCATTTCTCTCCACCCACCCCACCCCAGTCCCCTGGCTCTCAGAATGCTCATTGAGAAAAAGGCCTGACACAAGAAAAAACACACACAGATACTGAGATACAGGGATTTCTTCCCTACAACCCCCAGGGGAAAAAAAAGCTTAGATCTTCACCAGGTCACTTTTAGTATCTGACAGAGCTTAGGATAGACTATTTTAAACATATTATTCTTTTTTTTCTCGCAGTTTTTGGCCGAGGCTGGGTTTGAACCCACCACCACTGGCATATGGGGCTGGCACCCTACTCCTTTGAGCCACAGGCACTGCCCTAAACATATTATTCTTAAATAGGAATAGATAGGCAAAGATAGCTAGACAAGACTCAAAAGTAAAAAAGGACAAAACAAATGGAAGAAAAAGAACTAAAAAGAACACAGACAGGGGCGAGGTACAGAATCATACATATAGTTTAAATATCTTCTGAGAATTAAAAGATATCATATCCATGAATTAAGAAGCTACACAAAAGAACATTCAGAAACTAGAAAATTAAACTTAAAATTTAAAAATAAAAAAATAAGCACAATATTTAGAAGAAAAATTGGGGAATATATTAGAAAATAGATCAATAAAGTAAAAACATAGAAATTGGAGTGAATAGATGAGAAAATTTAAGAATTAGTTCTAAAGTTCTAACATTTGTATAACAGGAGTTCAAGCAAAAAACAAATAAGCAAACAAATTAAAAAATCAAAAACAAATAAACCTTCCTAGGAGTAAAGAACATGAATTGAAAGCTCCCACAAATTTCACTGCAAAATTAGTGTTTTAAATCTACATCATAAATCATTGTAAAATTTCAGAACACCAAGAATAAATAGAAGAAAGATTGGTGAAAGACCTTCACAATGGGGGAATTAGCCTGATATCATCTAAACCCATTAATACATAGTATTATTCTCATCAAGTAAGACAACCAAGGGCTCATACCTGTAATCCTAGCCCTTTGGGAGACCAAGGTAAGAAGACTGCTTGAGTCCAGGAGTTCAAGACCAGCCCAAGCAAGAGTGAGACCTGTCTCTATAAAAAATAGAAAAATTAGCTGGGCATGGTGACATGTACCTATAGTCCCAGCTACTCAGAAAGTTGAGGCAGGAGGATTGCTTGAGGCCAGAAGGTTAAGGGTGCAGTGAGCTATAATGAGGCCACTACACAACACACACTAGCCTGGTTGACAAAATGAGACCCTGTTTAAAAAAAAAAAAATTGGACAACCAGACACTGTTATGTACTCATGATATCCAACAGAAAATAATAGCACCAGCTAAGAGGTATTATTGTTTAACAATTTAACTAGAATTTAATCAAGCATAAATCTAAATATTAATTTTTAATTTTTGGTACAAAATTTTAATTTAGTTTTTCTTTATATCTTCTATTTTTACATTGAGAAAGACCACAAAATCTTTCTATTTAATTGTTCTATGTTTTGTTTCAAGTGTGTTCATCATTGCTCACTGAAGCATATTCACCATGGCTGCTTTAAAATTCTTATCATTCAATTCTAACAACTGTGTCATCTCAGTATTGGTGTCTGTTATTCTCTTTTCTCATTCAAGTTGAAATTTTCCTTGTTCTTGGTATGAAGAGTGATTTTCTACTATATTCCAAACATTATTATTTAGACTAACAGGAGGAAAAAAATGGGCAAGCAACTAATGAATTGGGGTAGTTTTCCTGAGAAAAAAAAATTATTAGGGCAAAAATAACAAAAGTTAATACTTAAATTGCACTTACTATGTGTCAGGAACTATACTGAGTATTTTATACATATTAACTCATTTAATACTTACAACAACTCTATGAAGTAGTTCCTATAATTATCTGCATTTGCTAAATGAGGAAACCCCATACAACTAGCAAGTAGCAAAGCAAGGACATAAATCCAAACAATCTGTCTCCAAAGTCCATGCTCTTGAAACCACTATGACATAACATCCCTACTGTATTTTTTTCTTTTTGCCTCCTACTGTATTTTTATTTATTTATTCCTGAATTTTTATTCGTGTAAGCATGTCATCATTTCCCTATATACACACATGGAAACTTTTCAGAGTGAATCTTACCATTGTGATAGTCATAAATATCATTTTAATAGATTACTTTGTTACTACTAACAAAAGAAGAAAAGCCAACAGCAATTTTCCTAGAAGAACAAAGGGTTCAGTAAGATAGGAGATTTCCTGTGAATTTTGCAGAGTGACCCAACCTGATAAGATGTGCTCTTTTCTACTAGGGTTTGGTGTTCAAAAAATGTTTACTGAATTAATGAATAAATGAACACACATGTGTGCATGGCTCTACAGACTGAAAAGAGCACAATGTCTACTCCTTTTAAAAGATAATAAAAAAGGAACATATAGAGAGCAATAATATCCTAACATAGTCCTTGCAGTCAAGGGTCAGGAACTCCTTGTTTCAGATGATAATTAGACAAGTAGGCCAATGCACCACTGCTGTCTCGCCAGCTAACCATCCTGACACCAGCAAGGTATCTAAAAGCTAAGAAGAATATTTTCTGATATACTGATAATATATACTGAGGTGTACATTTAAGAGTTGTCCAGAATATCTTCTTCTTTTAATGTGCAACCTATCCAAGAAACATCAGGCCTAATCAGAAAGATGTTATTACTGTATAACTTGGAAAGTTTTCTGAAATAGCATTATTCTAGGAAAAACAGCCAGTAATGACTCAAGACAGGTAAAAGATTTAAATGTACGGCATGAGACAATAAAAATCCCAGAAGAAAGTGTGGGAAAAATTCTTGAGGATGTCAGCCTGGGGAAAGATTTTATGAAGAAGAAATCTGTGGCAAATGAATAACAACAAAAATAAACAAATGGGACTTAATTAAACTGAAAAGCATCTGCACAGTTATGGACACAACAATCAAAGCAAATAGACAACTTTCAGAATGGGAAAAGATATTTGCATATTATGAATCTGACAAAGGCTTGAGATCTGTAGAGAACTTAATCAACAAAAAAAAGAACAAACAATCCCATCTACCACTAGGCAAGAAATATGAACAGAACCTTCTCTGAGGATGACAGGCAAATGGCTAACAAACATACGAAAAAATTCTCATTGTCCCTAATCACCAGAGAAATGCAAATCAAAACCACCTTGAGATATCACCTAACCCTAGTAAGGTTAGTCCACATCACAAAGTCCCAAAGTTGCAGATGCTGGTGTGGAGGCAGACAGAGAGGAACATTCTTATTTACACTGTTAGTGGGACTGAAAACTAATACAGCCTCTTTGGAAAGAAGTATGGAGCATCCTCAAAGAACTCAAATTAGATCTCCCATTTGACCCCACAATCCCACTACTAGGCATCTACCCAGAAGAAAAAAAAATCATTTTATCACTTTATCATAAAGACATTTGCACTAGATTATTTATCACAGTTCAATTTACAATGGCCAAGATGTGGAAACAACCTGAATGTCCATCAACTCAGAAATGGATTAACAAGCTATGGTATATGTATACCATGGAATACTATTCACCCATAAAAAAGATGGTGACTTTACATCTTTTGCATTAACCCAGATGGCATTGAAACACATTCTTCTTAGTAAAGTATCACAAGGATGGAAAAGCAAATATCCAAAGTATTCAATATTAAGCCAACAGATAATCTAATTCAAGCCTACATAGTAGAAAAACTCATTTCAATTCAAGTTGGGGGGAGAAATAATTAGGGAGGAAGCTAAAGGGGGTTCTTGGGCTGTTCTCACTTAATAGACACAATGTAGGCATGTACTGCACACCTTTTGGGTATGGGACACAACTACAAGGAGGACTCTACCTAACAAATTCAAATATTTTGACCTGGTTGTTTGCACCCTCACATTAACCTGAAATAAAAAAAATAAAATAAAATTTTATATAATTTTGTTAAAAAACAAAAATGCATATCCAGATAAAAATTAAGATTCTCATCTTGCTCTATTATCATAGAGACTTACATTGCTATCAGCCCAGTTCTCCATGAACTTGATATAGTATAGTGTCTCTGGAGAGTATATAGTATAGTCTCTCTGGAGGCACTATACTATATACTTCAGAAGTTGTTCTCTCAACAGAGGAGATGGATCTCTCTTGCTATGGTCTGATGAAGCCATGAATGATCATTTGGAAATACAGTGCATCAGTGAATAAAATGAAAGAGTAAGCCCATTGGCCAATATGAAGATTAAATACTGACCTGGAAACGTACCACACTAAACTCTCAGCAAAAACAGGTAGGAATCTTTCACTCAGCCTGAAGCAATGGAGTACCCCAAAATATCAATACCAATAAGAGTAAACTACCCAATAGTTTTGGAATGCAACAGGACAGCAAAAGATTTAGAGAATCTACCTGTAATTGCTTCTTTATGTTGAAGAATGACTCTTCACAACTGATGTAATACTTATTTAGAATTAAGATAGTCAGGTGATCTACCTGCTACTTAACTATTGTGAATATACAGACAAGATCTCAGTAAGGTTACCATATGATCTTAACAGCTAACTCACAATTAAACTGCAATATGCAAATAAAGGCTAATATAAAATTTAAGCTTCTATAAATTAATAATCTTTCCTGTATCATCTTTCAGTGAGCCAAGAACTAAAGGATAGATTATATGATCAATTTAGGTCTGAAAGTACACTGTTGGTGGGAACATAGATTAGTACAGCCATCATGGAAAATAGTATGAATAGTATGGATAATAGTAAAGTACAATTTAGGTCCCTAGTACACTGTTGGTGGGAATATAGATTAGTACAACCATCATGGAAAATAGTATGAAGGGTCCTGAAGAAATTAAAAATAGAAGTAACATGGCAAGGCACAGTGGCTCATGCCTGTAATCCTAGGACTCTGGGAGGCCAAGGTGGGAGAATGACTTGAGCTCAGGAATTCAAGACCAGCCTGAGGAAGAGTGAGACTCTATCTCTACTAAAAACAGAAAAATTAACTGGGTCTTGTAGCACTTGCCTGTTGTCCCAGCTAGTGGGGAGGCTGAAGCAAGAATATCACTTGAACCCATGACTTGGAGGTTTCTGTGAGCCAGGCTGATGCCATGGCATTCTAGCTGGGCAACAGAATGAGACTCTGTTGAGAGACAGATAGACTAAAGTGACCAGACATCCCACTTTCAGCAGGACAGTCCCAATTTTTAACAATTTGTCACGCATCACGCAGTGTTTTAAAAAAGTCCCAATTTTTGGAAAGAATGCACAACAAGCTAGGGAACGGCGGGAGAACGGGAAGGGAATATACGGTTTTCAGCCGCCATGTGGCTATTTCACCAGGATATGAGTTTTATATTATTTTTGTTAATTTTATAATGTTAAACTTTAATAATAACAAATAATTGTTGAGAACTGATTATCGAGAACTGCTTATCAAAGTTCACATTGTTGATCAATTGTTAGAATT